>CANNZV010001527.1:0-147449 GCA_947561585.1 Caprella mutica
CAATACTAATTTTTATACTTCTTTATGCACAATTTCGGACTATATGATTAATATTATATATATGATATATAATATAAAATTATAATATATTGCATGGCAGTTGTCCGCATGGCAGTTTGTCGCATGGCAGTTGTCCGCATGGCAGTTATCCGCATGGCAGTTGTCCGCATGGCAGTTGTCCGTACACCATAGAAGGGATAGCTTGGATGATAGAAGAGATTGCTTTGATGTTAGAAGATGATGGTTTTGGTGATCAATGTTTTTTGTTTTTAGGTCATAGGACAAATGCGATAGAACAGAAACTCACGTCTTCAGTAAGCGTAGATTCATAGACAGTCTTGTCGTAGACGAATTTACTACAAAAAGATTTTACAAAACTTTCATTGTATTTTAATGTTCTCCTGAAAACATAACACTCAGTTCTGAAACAAGTATAATATCAAATGATGTTAATTCGAAGGAAAACAATGACACGATACAAAATATATGCAGCTATTAGTCTGATTGAAGAGAGTATTTTCCAAGAGAATATTAATAGTCTTCCTTCTTCAACTTACCCGTTAATAGGCATCACATCTTCATTGTTACACGTACTTACCCGTTAATAGGCATCACATCTTCATTGTTACACCAACTTACCCCTTAATAGGCATCACATCTTCATTCTTGTCCAGGGTTTCATAACATTTAAAGTCAAGTTTGGGAACTTGAAAAACAGGGCCGAAAATATTCACAACCTCAACTGCAGTGACTGGAAATAAAATGATCTAATATGCAAATGAACATTGTATTTTGTCAATGCAAATTAATACATGAAATTCTTACACATTCTTGTTAGGTTAACAGAAAAGCTTTTGAAGTTCATCACAAGAGAGTATTTTGATAAATAGTAATATTCATGATCAGTTCAGCGTAGATGTTTCTGTTCAAGATAAATATACCTGAAGCTTCTTGGCAAATTTTACTTTAAACTAACGGAGAGTTTAATATTTTTTTGTTTAGTTATTTCAAATACTATATAATTAAATGAATATACACTGTTGGACGCTGGTGTCATCAATTGAGTATGTACTCTGAATTAAATAGTATTCTGAATGGTTCTAGGTAAATTCGCCCGCGGAAAATTCCCCCACGGAAAGTTCCACCAGGTAAGTTCCACCACGGAATATTCCACCGCCGGAAAATTCCACCACGGAAGATTCCACTGCATAATATTGGATTTCATTTACAGAAGGTATAACATTTAATATTAACTGATTTAAAGAAAAATGTTTTATTTTGTGGTAACCAAACAACATTTCAATAGTTAGAAATTTAAGAAATTATAAGAATATGTTATGTTAAGTCAAGAACTACGAGATAAGCTAAGGCGAACATATGAAATAATAGACAGATCAAACGATCTTTTAAATATGAATCAATTAAATTTTTAATAAAATTTAAATCGTGGAAATTCAACAATAAATTTCCACTGCCCCAGTGACCAACGATTTAGATTCCGTTTGATTCTCCTTTAAACATATATATGTTGAAACTGAAATTAAAGATAATATTTTGTTTGTAACATAAATTTTATTTTTTATATATTATCCATCACCCAAGTTTTAAATGTACCAAAATATATTACAATTTAAATCAACGACGATAATCAATTTGACACGTATTGAAATTAAAATGTTTAATTAGTATCGATATATTTTAATACAGGCATCCCCCGCTTTAGTTACCAAATCACGACTCAGTTTAGTTACCAAACGGTAACTAAAGCGAATAAAAATAACGAGAAATTTATAATTGTCACTCCTTGATTTATACCTCATTTTCTATGAGTAATAGAAGTAAAATTTATTATTAGAGTAAAACGTATATAAGAATATTAATAATAATATACAGTCTTTCATTGTTTGTGACTGTGATGAAAGAGTTTAAAGTCGTGAATTTATTAAATGTTTAAAAATCCATCCACAGCTTAACTCTCACTCAGTATAGGTGAGTAATTAATAGATACTTAAACTTCTATAATTATTGTGCTAAATTTGAAAAACATCAATTTTATGCTCTATGAAATATTTTTGGTAGTAGGGTCAGCTAAGTTCCAAGTTATTGGTTGGTTCAACAATTTCGGACACGTCAGAAAAAAAAATATAATTATTATTTAACTTCTATTCTTCTTAAATCTTCTAAGATTTTCACGTGTTTGAAAAAATGGAACCCGTGCAATAAAATGGAACTTACCCTAAAATGGGATATGTTGAATTTCCGAACCAATTGCTTTTAATAACCTCACCTGGATTATATTTTTGATTTTTTTTTAGTTACCGTGAAAAAATCACAAAAAATTGCCTCCGTTTTCTACGTCTACGAACGGTTCTTATTTCGAAACATGACTCGAAATAAGTACCACTTTTGTTAAAGTGAGTTGTACTTCAAGCGAGGCTTTGCCTGTATAAAAAGAAAAATACAAAGCTGAAACTTTCTGTACTGTTTAATAGTCTTTTTTTGAAACTATTACAAATAGAGTTTAAATTTGATGTGTTTCAACTAAATTTTGAAAATAGAGTTAGCAGGTAAATTGCGGTGCATTAACTAGATTCGACCTGAAACTCCAGACATACAAATAAAAATCATAAATTAAAACTCACATAAGATATATAAATCATAACTCGTACAGAGTTTCTTTTGGTATGCAACATCTGAATATAAATGCGGTTCAGCAGGTGTCTGATTTAAATTGACTCTAAAAGAAATAGATATTAAAAACATGCTTGTCATATTGCTGCTTAACATTAATCTTTTCAATAATGAAACATAACAAAATTTATTTTTGTATCAAATATTAAAATCTGAACTTTAGTGTTTCTGTTGATGGATTCAACAAGCTAAATTTATCAGTGTTGCCACAGGTTGGTGTTCCAATACCAGAGTCATATTCTGTCACTATTTAACCATTTAAATATTTGATGCCCATATGATGGATTAATAATTGTTTTATATTTAAAAGGAAGATTTATTCGTTTATAATTATGAATAACCTAGACTTAGAAATAATTTTAAAATAAACTGTTTATTTATACTGTTTATTTGTATATATTTTTTAAATGGTGGAATCTTCCGCGGTGGAATTTTCCACATCTTGCATTTAACGGCGGTGGAATCTTCCGCGTTGGAATCTTCCTGGTGGAACTTTCCGCGGTGGAATTTACCGGCCACGTTCTGAATGATTGAAGCAGTGAATGTTACTCATCACAAATTTATTCACATCTAGAGAATCACAACAAGAAAGACTTTGAACTCACAAGTACAGGTTATCATGAAGTAGATGTAGTGATATATTAAGATAATGAACTCACAAGTACTGGCTATCATGAAGTAGATGTAGGTGATATATTAAGATAATGAACTCACAAGTACAGGTTATCATGAAGTAGATGTAGGTGATATATTAAGATAATGAACTCACAAGTACAGGCTATCATAAAGTAGATGTAGGTCCATGTTCCTCTGCCTGCAGAATTGATAATATCATCCATAGAGTTACCTTCTTCGTCTTCACTGTGAGAGTCCAGCAAGCCATTATCCTCTTCTCTATCTTCTTCTTTGGACATGGTGTTGAAAATTGACAAATATATTCACTAGGAGAGATTCTGATTTTAAACCTCAATAATTTATTTATTTATTTAAACTCAAAATGTTATCCTACATTTGGACGTGAAACATGGGATAATTCCACGTCTAATTACAATATACACATGAAAGTAGAAATACGAACATTAAGGCCCGGTAAGCTTAATCGCTTCAAGGGCAACCTAGTTAAAATTACGAATTTTTTTGAGCATTGTTAATGGAAGTCTAAAAACGGAACAAAAAAATCCATTATTGGTTTTCAAGTAAACCTAGCTTATACTTATGCCTAAATAGTAAAAATGTTTCAAGAGATTTTAAACTATAGGTGTCCAAACTATTCCACACATTATAACTTGTATTATAAATGCTATTCTGTGATCTTGGTATATCAAACATGGGCAAATTAATGTTAGCTACATTTCTAGTGGAATGAGAGTGATTACCTGTATTTGATTCAATGTAGTCTAACAGACATTGGAAATAATTTTCTATATTCACAGTTTTATATACAAAAGTACGTAATTTAAACCTGTACAAACTATTTAGATTCATCGCTTCAAGATCTCTGAACATATCAGCAGTATGAGCAAGGTAGTGACTTGCTTTTACTGCGAGTACAGCTCTCTTTTGAACAACAGATATCTGACTAATTAAATAATTAGCTGTGCCTTACCACAAATCTATAGCATATATCAAGCGAGAGTGAAGAAAGAATTTATATATGGGAAATAATGCTCTTTCTGGTACAATGCAATTGATCTTACGTAGGATGTCAATGTATCTTGAAATAGAAGATGAAACTTTATTTATATGAGATGCAAACGTCCAATTTTTATCAAGAGTGAGACCTAGGAATTTGATTTCTTTTGTTCAAACAATAGTTCTTCCATTCATGATCATAGATTATATGCTGTGGGTTTTAATCACTATACTGTTAAATTATGAATGATTTGAATATCTAACTCTAATCGAACTATTAACTATGATGAATATTATATTAAAGCTAAGAGAAAATTTAATGGAGGGATTATACAGTAGATCCGACCAATTTCTGAAGATAACATTTTGTGGTATATGTTACGATAAGTTTGTTCTCATTTCGTAAAATATTTTACGAAATGTTAGCTTTCAATTTATGGTATAACGATATTTTAGTTCTCAATTTGTGTTTTTTTCTAACAAATAATACTCGATCAAATGATATAGGTTCTGGTCACTCCTAAAACTCAGTGGATTGACAAAGAACACACATATTTAAATTGATTCTGTCTATTTCTATTTCACAAATGCATTACAATGTGACCTTATTTTAATTTATCAATACTATTCCTAATTGGTGAAATCATCACACGAATTGAATGATTGTTGTAGAATATTTTCCTCAGAAATAAATTTTAATGGAATTTACATCTTTAGGTATGGATATATGAGTAGATTGAACACTGAAAATTATGCTTAGTTTGTATATATTTCAAGTTAATATGAATAAATTAATGAGAGTAACTGCATGAGTATTTTTTTCTATTTTATTCATGGCTTATTCTGTTATTCACTTCACACTAGTGTTTTCACTAACATCAAGAAATAAGTACAACGGACTGAATAGGAGCAGTTATAGATATAAGAGATATGTTATCAGTCTCTAATTTCGTTTATATTTAGAATCAGAATGTAATTAATGCAGTGTTGTTATTTATATTTATTATATTACAGTACACATTTCAATTGCATGTATGCAGTAGATCTCTTGGTACTTGTAGGTTATCTGTCGCCACTTTTTTGGGTGTCACAGGTACATTTGTAGTTTCTTTCCGATTAATATACTGATATTTGTATATAGGGGTGATTATTAGCAGTACAATAAGAAAAATCATGGTTTTTCACATAAAAAGGGGATAAAAGTGTATGAAATAAATAAAAAACATTAGTTAAAAAATGGTATCATCAAATTTCAAACAATTTGGTTGAATACTTTTTGAGTTATTGAGTTACAAATGGCCTTGACCTTGATCTTTCCCGATCGCTCCCAAAATCTAACAAAATGGTTCCTGCATATTGTTTCATGTAATATGGTTCAATACTTTTTGAGTTATAAATAACCATGACTTTAACATTTGACCGGGTCACTCCCAGTAGGTCATCAATCGCTTCACCAAATTTCAGCCAATTTGGTTGAACACTTTTCCAGTTAATCGGATAACAAGATGATAAATAAATAAATATACCACGGCTAAAATATGATCTTCCTGCATTCTGCGAAGGTAAAAAGATCAAAACAAAGATATGGTATGGAGCCAAATTTATCTGGACCATACAAAATTACTAATATCAAGAAACATTCTTGTGCCAAAGTAGAAATAGTTGACAACACAAATAAACCAATTCGTGGCACAGTGAGTTTTGCCGGATTAAAACATTATGGAATTAGATTATGTGCACTCGGTAGAGCGCATATCTTAGCCTTCGCTTTGACCCGTTCTCTCAAAATTTAAGAAACTGCTAACTGTATAATAACCAATCGTCCCACCAAGTTTCATGCAATTTGGTACAATACTTTTTGAGTTATCGAGTTATAAATGACCTTGACCTTTGACCAGATCGCTTCCAAAATTCTACCAGATCGTTCCTGGACACTGACCAATCGTCTCATCAAATTTCAGACAATTTGGTTTAATACTTTTGTAGTTATTGAGTTATAAATGGCCTTGATCTTGATCTTTGACCTTTAAACCGATCGCTCCCAAATTCTAACAAAATGGTTCCTGTATATTGACTAATCGTCCCACCAAGTTTCATGCAATATGGTTCAATACTTGTTGAGTTATAAATTATCATGGCCTTGACCTTTGACCGGGTCGCTCTCAAAATTCTAGCAGCAGTTCACTGGACATAGACCAATCGTTTCACCAAATTTCAGGCAATTTGGTTGAACACTTTTTCAGTTAGGCGAATAACAAGATGATAAATAAATAAATAAATAAAGTCCGATGAAAATATGACCTTCCCGCATTTTGCGAAGGTAATAATAGAAACAAACGAAGTTGATGAATATGTTGATGAAAAAAATGATGGAAAAAGTGAATATGTGGATAAAATTTAAAATGAGGAATAAAAGGAGATTGAAGAACAAAAAGAAAGTGTAAATAGTATTGAAGGAAAAAATGAAGTTGTATATAGTCCTAAGAAAAAAATGAAGATATATCATAATAACAAAAGTGTTTAAGAAGAGTCAGGAAAAATGAAATGAAATTTTGCCAGACAGAAAATGAATGGAATCATGTTGTAATGCTTTGGACATTGCTGCATCTCCAGACGATTCTAAATTTTGCATGGCTCCAGTTGGTGAATTTGACAGACAAAAGGGTTCAAAAAGGAAGGCACAAGTTTAAATTTTGACAAGGGTCGTTCATGCCACCCTTACAAAATGAAAGGCCGTGTGATGGTTTTAATTTCCACAGTGATAAAGTCGTTAAAATTAGGATGAATATTTTGATGACCTATCGGCTGAATGCTCTGATTAATTACTTATTCATTCATATAAAAAACAACTTCGTCCCTCATGATAATATCTTGCATATTCCAATGCTACGGCTGTAGCCGCTCTGCGACCGTCTGTTTCACTTAATTAATTAAATTGTTGATTGTTTTATTCGAATTGAATAATTTATTTAATATTAATTTGTTTATTAATAGTAATTTATTTATTAGGTAATACCACAATAAATAAAAATAAAATTATTTATTTATTAAAAATAAATTATAAAAATTAAATTGGTATTTATTAATATTAATCAAATTATTAATATTAAATAGAAACAGTACCAACGATACCTAAATTAACACCAAACTTTGTCTGTTGTCACGTTTAACTTATTAGTTATTTGTCTTTCAAATATTAAAGGGAGCTCTAAAAATGACTACTAGCCTCAGCGGCTGTAGCGTCTGGACTGCTCCTAGAGCGTTTCGAGCCGCTCCATTGGAAAGGGGTACATGATATATATATATAGTGTAACCAGCCGTTACCCTTGCTTTGAACAGCTAATTGCCGAAATCATTACAAAGCGCGGCACGCTCATTAATTTAGATAAGAATAAATAGAAAAAATTAGTTGCGTTCTCCTTTTAATTGAGTTATTTTTATCGTTGCGAGTGGAATTTTGATTTAAAAATTTTTACCTTGCATTCTCTAGAATTTGTGCTATACACTGGAATACATTTATTTCAAGAAATTTTACTTTTTAATAGTGAAAATCTTCAATTTTTTAAGTGTTCCATACCTATATCGTTTATCAGGCTATCGAGTACCTACTGAACTACTTATCAAATTGTCAGCAGTATTTTGGTATCTATGATTTCTCTTATTTTGCGATTAATGGACAAACATTCCGTGGATGAATTTTCCTTAGCCTAAGGTAAGCCTAAATTAAGTCTTTTAGTAGCTGAATAATTTACATTAATGTCAACATACATATTACGTTCGAAAAATAACTATCAAATCAGTCAGCCACGACACCCCTGAAACTAAGGTTGTTCATTTTCTTAGGAATTATATTCTTATTCACTGTCTTATTCACTCAAATGCTTTGGAAAAATCTAGAAAAACAACAATAAATATAGTTTATTATCCGAGACAGAGGAACACCTATCAACTAATTCCAACACAGCATCACCCTCTCTGAATCCAAACTGCATACTATAAATTTTTTTATTCATTTTAATGAAACCTGAGACTCTGGTTTTCATCATTTTTCATCAATAAACTGTTAAGTATTAATGATTTACATAGCTAATTCATTAATTGAACTATTAACTATAATGTGAATGAACAAATATTATATTAAAGCTAAGTGAAAAGTTAATGGAGGAATTATGCAGTAGAACCAACTAATTTATCGAGATTACAATTTGTGGTATATTTTACGATATGTTAACTCTAATGATATAAGACAGATTCTGGTTACCCTCCAAAACTTAGTGTTAGTGTATTGACATAGTACAATGTTATTCAAGTATTGAAACATCAATATGGAATTAATTTAATTAATTAATACTATTCCCAATAGTTGTAATCGTTACCACCTCAGGAATTGAGAGGTTGTAGTAGAATATTTTCCTTATAAATAAATTTGAATTAACATTTAGAATTACATCTTTAGATTTGGGGGTACTAGGACAAAATGTCTACAGACAAAATGCCTACCAACAAATTGCAAGAATTTTCGAAAGAGAATACAAGAATAAACTCAATATTTAAATAAAAACCCTAATAGAAAATATTGAATTGATATCTGAAATGATATGATTATTGGTGAATAAAAAACAGTGTACATTATATAGGTATATTTTTAATAATATTAATAAATATATTATTATTTTATATTTACTATTTATATTTTTAATTTATAAAAAGTTATAATTATACAGGGTGGGGCGTAAGTTTGGAAGCAAATGAAAGTGCATATTATAATCCAACGAAAAATATATTTAATAATTTACAGTTATTTATTATTACATAAGGGTTTTAAGAATTCAAAAATCATAAATTTATTCAAAATGTCCATCCTTGTTTTTAATAACAGCCTCAAATCTCCTCCGAACTCCTCCTACTGCGGCACGCAACTGTTCTTGTGAAATTTCCTTCCAAGATCTCTGGAGCGAACGCTTTAAATCATCCACACTGCGATGGAATTTACCACAGGCCTTTGATTCAAGAATGCACCATACCGAAAAGTCCATAGGATTAACATCTGGGGAGCAGGGAGGCCACATTTCTTTGGACCAAAACCGTGGAAGATGGTCATGGCACCAGTTTTGAGTGACATTTGCAGTATGTGAAGTCGCGCCGTCTTGCTGAAATGTCCATAGAGTGTCATTACCGAAGTGATCCTTAGCTGACTCCAACATTGGCGTCAAAATATTCTCAATATAACATTTAGCATTGATTTTGGCACCTTGTTCCACAAAAATTAAAGGAGATCTCCAAGTTTCTGAAACGGCGGCCCAGACCATTACTGAAGCAGGTTTCATGGTTCTGTGGACAGTTTTTTGGTTGTATGGGATGTCTTTTGCACTTTTACCAATTATTCTGTCATTCCTCCGGTTGTGAGCCATTTCCACTGTGAAAATTTTTTCGTCAGACCAAACAATTTCACCAGCCGTGCCAGACTTCAATTCTCTCAGAAGTGCTTTGCCTCTCTCCAATCTCTTTTTCTTTACAGCTTCTAACAGAGTCTGTCTCTTTTGGAGGGTGAAAGAGGACATCTTTAGGTCTTCTTTGACAACTCTTCTCATTGTTCTGGGACTCACATTAGCTGTTTTGGCTAACAATCGTATTGACCTTTTCGGGTTCCTCCTGATCTTCTCTCGGGCACATTTTATCAGTTGTTTGGTGCGTTGTGAGCGTGGTCTACCATTTCTTGGACGATCAGTCAAGTCTCCTCTCTCATTAAAACGCTTCACACACTTCCAAACAGTCGATCTCGCTATTGAGAGAGTCTTTGAAATGACGGAATCTGACTTCCCGGCACGGTGTAGAGCAATAATGGCTTCTCTTTTGTCTGACATTTTTGAATGGACTAAATTTTTGTAAAAAATAACACTGCCACGCCATAATGTAGTGTCTCTACTATAGTTCAAACCCTATCACCTACTTAGGAACTTATTTTTGAAAATTATATTAATGTTTGAAAAATTGCTTCCAAACTTACGCCCCACCCTGTTATTATAAATTATATATTTTCTTTTTATTCGGTGACGAATTGTCTAGGGACGAATTGTCCGGCGACGAATTGTCCTGGCGACGAATTGTCCGGTGACAAATTGTTCTAGCACCCAAATAGTAAATACTAAGATACCAATTAGTAAATTATCTTTGCATTAAGAGTTGGTGGAAATAAAATCGTGTAGTTTTTAAAATAAGCTTTATTTTCCGATAAAAACAAATAATCATAACTATCGAATCACGTTCTCCATTAATAATTATTGAATGTTTTTTTGGGTCACTTCGTAATAAAAAAGTATTTATAATTAAAAATAAAGAAGAATTGGTTAATTTACTCACATAAACCATAACCCATTAATGTTCTCTGCAATAGTCAACTTGCTCTCAGGGTGTCTTAAACACAGAGAATGTTAATTTGTATAAACTTATCCAGCTATCTCATACAAATTATTAAGTATTTTATTACAGCGTGGTACAAATCTTAATAGACCACCAAAGTGAAGTGAGTTGGGTTCCTTTTTAGAATGTTAGCAAAATATTTCTATGTTATTCGTACGGGGAGAAAAATTACGTTGTTTCGAAACCTAATATCTAAACGCATTCATTGCTACAAAGTTCATAGAATTGTGTACTTAAATAAAGAGGACATGAACAATTTAATTAGAATTAACGTCAATTAGGAGACAAATCCGTAAATTATGTAATCGGCACAACATCTTTTTACGCGATGAATTTGAAAGATTGGTAACCAAATAACATCAAGTTTTCTGTTTTGGAAGTATAATTTATTATTTAAGTAATTTTATATATTTGTTACCATTTCTTTCTATCTCAAGATAGGATTCTGAAACCTAACTAGGTACGGTAAACCTACCAATAGTTTCTGGACATGAAAACCTTATATTCATATAAATGAATATAAGATATATAGTAGTACACAATAACTAGTTAGTTTATATAGCTAACTAGGTATATTTTATGAATTACAAAGGTATGTTCACTGCACCTAGTTCTCATCTCTAGAAACTATTAGTAGGTTCTCGTACCTACTTATATAAAATATATAAAATTACTTCAATAATAAGTTATACTCCCAAAACTGAGAGAACTTGATGTTATTTGTTAACCAATCTTTCAAATTTCTTGCATAAAAAGATGTTGTGCCAATCGGACTTCAGAGTAGAAGACAGAGCAGAGGCACCTGACTTCAGAATAGAAGACAGAGCAGAGGCACTGGACTTCACATGAGAGGCACAGAACTTCCAAGTAGAAGACTGAGCAAAGGCACCAGACTCCAGAGCAGATGCACTGGACCTAAAATTAGAAGACAGATCGAGCAGAGGCGTGACACTTCTGAGCAGAAGACAGAGTAGATACAAAAGACTTTAAAGCAGTAGACAGAGAAGCGAGAGAATCCAAAACGGGAGCTTAAAATGCAAGACCGAGCGAACATCACTCAACATAAAGTGAGCACAGGGCATTGGAGCAAATTCAGAAATTTCACAGTAGCATATTAAATGATTATCACAAGTCAGATAAATCAGGAGATATATAAGATTATACCTCTGTTTAGCAGACTCCATAACAAAAACTATTTGAGCCATATCATCACATATCGAGAGATACACGAGTATGTCCATCAAACTTCTGCAAGGGGTCACTGAAGGTCATTTCTGAAGACGAAGAAGTAGATCAGAATTCTCCAAGCCTATGTCCGCCAAAATATTGCTTAACTTCTCCCTATTATCGACATAGAATCTCTAATTGACCACAATATTATTAGGAGGTTTCAGCCACACATAAACTCTTCCGCTATGAGATCCACAGGATGCTACTCTAGAATGGAATCTCTTCTTTGCCCGCCTCAAAACAAATAACTATGATGCTCTGAGAGGTATCAAACTCTCATTCACGTAAAGTTTATCAGGTTTAATTGCTCTCGTAGCGCTAATGATCTTTTCACGGGAGACAATCTGGTGGAACTTAACCATAATGCTACTCTTATCTAAGACTTGTGTACTTGGTTTAATACCAATGCAATGTGCCTTTACAATTTTGCTTGGTGATAACTCTTGTCTAAGTCGACTCCTGACAAATTGCATACCACACTAGCTGTATCTTCACCTGACGTTCAAGGAGTGATGCTATCGCCAGATATTGAGACTATATCTTGTCTGAGAGATGATTCAAGATTATTAAGTCTCCTGGTGAGCTGGAAATTTTCCTGCTCCACTGCATAAAGCTTTTCTTCAAGGTTGCTGATCTTGATGACCCTCTCGTCAAGTCGGTTTAAAATATCCTGCACAGCCGTATCAAATTTCTCCACGATGATCGACACCAGCTTTATGCTCTCCTCAGACATATCAGAAGTCCCATTATCTAGAGACAAGAGAGACTCTGCGTCAACCGCAAGAGAAGAACTTGTACTAGAATTCTTTGATTTTTTAGGAGGCATAATTGCAGCGAAGAATTTCAATCAGTCAAATACAGTTCCAGGAGAAAAAAAAATAACACTGTTCACAGTTAATATCACCAATCACAGACCAAATTGAGTTTACAGGCACAGTAAATCAGCCAGACTAGAGACTAGGCTAGAAACTAATCACAAATCTGACAGCCGCAATCTATGACAGCTTTGCAAAAATTGCCAAGCTGTATTAATTGCCAAGCAATAGAATTCAACCACCAAATATCATGATCAAATCACATTATGTGATTTATTTATTTCTAGCGAACAAGAGCGAGAAAATAGAGTTTTGCAAGTGCTCCTTACCCATCCCTTAATTGATCATAATAACGTTAATCTACACGAACACGTAGATTCGTTCATGGCAAATAAGATGAAAATGCAGCGGAGGGAGATTGACACAATGTTCAAGGTCAGAAAAATAAAACGAAATAATACAGTGTTGGTGACATTTTCAAGGAAAAATTTTCGAATTTTTTTGTATGCAGCACGTAAAAAACTTCGTCAGGAAAATGACGAAGTAAATGAGAATCTATATATAAACGACAATTTGACAAATTACAATTTCTCTCTTCTAATGAAGTTGAAGACAGAGAAAAAGCGACGTGCGGAAGAAGAGCTACCAACTTTCAAGACTGTCTACACATTTGAAGGAAGGGTACACGCTAAACTAAATGGGGATGGTTCAAGATTTCTCATACGTAGTATTTCAGAGTTGACAGAGTTTTTAAAGAGAGTTATAAATGTGAATCAGACTACTTCTCTTAGCTCCTGCTTATTTTGTTCTGTGTAAGCTATTCCATCTAGTGTCAGTGCAGTTTTGTATCACTCGGTGAAACTAATATGCCTAGATATACAAAGAACTCATCGTCTCCAATCAGGCCTAACCTTCCGCCCCCTAGTCGGAATAGGCCCCTTGCTCCAGCGTTTGTGAATTCACGTTCATCTAATGATGATGCTAAGACTAATAAAAAACTACTACATCGGCAATTCCTAAAAGCACCACTACTTGGCAGCGTAATAGCGCACCGACTGTTTTTGGCGTGAATGGAGATCTTGATGGCATCTCTGAAGAAGGAAGATATCTGTTCCATCTTCTAATGAATAAGCTGGATAGATTGACGGAGGCTATAGAAGCAAAGGATAGAAAGATTGAAGATTTAGAGCAACAAAATTCTTCCCTGAAGAGAGACTTGTCAAAGTTGGAGGAGAGAGTGGAGGATGTTGAAATGTATGACCGTCGAAACAACATCATCCTATCTGGTACCTCTCTAACACCATTCCAGGTTGGTGAGAGCACTGTTCGAGTGTCAATCAATTTACTAAGGCAGCACTTGAACTACGAATTGGGTGACAATAAAATATTGTCAGCTTATCGACTTGGAACTAAATCTTCTAGCCAGTTGCCGGATAGGCGAAACATAATGGTAAAACTTAGTGATGGTGAAGCAAAGAAAGATATTGTTTTGGCATGTAAAAAACAGAAACCTGATCAATTCTATGTCAACGACAGTCTTACTCCGACACGATCCAAGATATTGTACACTCTGAGACGGGGGAGGAGGAGGTTCCCGGAGAAACTCGGTGCATGCGGATCGACAGATGGCAAGATTTTTGTTTGGGTTAAGAAACCCTCACCGTCTGGTAGAGATACCAAAACTTTCATTAACAGTCAGCATCGACTTGAAGACTTTTGTGATAAGTTACTTAATTTGACAGTGGTTGATCTGCTGCAGGGGCATGGGCAGACGTGACTGTACCATGTGTTGTATCTTTATCATTTGCTGTCTCTTAACTGTACCTACTGCCTGGTTTTTTTTTACTAGTCATCTGTCTGCTGTCTGCCTGTCCCCTGTTGTACCTTTCTGCTGCCCGCCTGTCACCTGTTGTACCTGTCTGCTATCTACCTGTCACCTGTTGTACCTGTCTGCTATCTACCTGTCACCTGTTGTACCTGTCTGCTATCTACCTGTCACCTGTTGTACCTGTCTGCTTCCTACCTGTCACCTGTTGTACCTGTCTGCTGCCTACCAGTCAACTGCTGTCACCTACTGTTTGTTCTTATTTTTCTGTAAGATTTTCTATATTTTTAATCTTTTATATAGCTCAATTGTATGTCACACCATTTTTTGTAAAGTTTTGTATATATGATGAATAGGCATCGATTTATGCTCTTAATTTGCATTGCCTGCGACTAGCCTGGCGTTTGTTTGTTGTCAACTTTATACTGATTTTTCATTATGGTACTGATTGATAACAATCTGCTCGACATTGACCCTGATGATAATTTAATTAATGGTTATCTTGATTCTCTCAATGCTCCCCATCAGTCTACTTATTATTCCATTGATAATTTTAATCAGAGATTCGATGACCGGTTAAATTGTCTTTCTCTTTGTAACTATAACATCCGTAGCTTCAATTCTAATCATGAAGTATTTTCTGGATTTTTGAATTCTTTAAAATTGAGGTTTAATGTGATTGTACTCACCGAGACTAGATTCATGGGGGGTGATGGGAGGAGCATGGATGGATATGTGGGTTGTCACAGTGGGAGGGGAGTGGGCAGAGGGGGTGGGGTTTCAATCTATGCTCATAACCAATTAGCTATCAGTAAATTAGATCACCTATCCTTAGTGGAGGACGATATAGAGTCATGCTGTGCAAGTTTATCCTATAAGAGTCGTTCAATTAGTATAGTTGCCATATATCGCCCTCCAAATGGGTCACTTGTTCGTTTCACCGATTGTATTTTGCGCATATTGAACGATCCTGCAGTGCGTTTAGGTTTGGGGGAGGTATTGCTAGTGGGTGACTTCAATATAAACTTGATTGGGTATGAAAGCTCTTGCACTGATATAAGAAATTTTGTTCATAGTCTGTTCTCACTTAACTTTTTACCTACAATTAGTAAACCCACGAGATTTCCTTGTGGAGATCAGATGGGTCAACCCTCCCTTCTTGATCATATATGGTATAATAGACTTAATGTTGTAGATTCTGGTATATTGCTCTTTAATTGTACTGACCATCTACCTACATTTTTTATCATCAAAGATTTCCAACTAGACAGTGATAATTTGATTAGGGTTGAGTTTCGTGATCATTCTGTAGACAATTTGAATGGGTTTAGGGATAGGTGTGGAAGATTGGATTGGAGTTGTCTTGTTGGTGAAGTAGACGCAGATTTTGTTTTGTTCTATAGAATTATTAACGAACTATATTGCAAGTGTTTTGCTATAAAAGTAAAGTATGTGTCGCAAAAGAGACTTAACAAACCATGGTTAACTTCAGCTATTTTAAAATCCATTAAAACTAAATCTGCGTATTTCAAGGCTGCGAAACTTAATTTGATCTCAGATTCATTCTATAAATCATATAAAAATAGACTTGTTAATACTATAAGGAAAGCTAAAAAGAGGTACCATATGGATGCATTTAATAATTGTAAAAATAATTTAAAATCAACTTGGAATTTGATAAATAATTTAATCATGAGTAAGAAATCGAAAAAAGTTGTATCTTCATTAATTATTGATGATAATGAAGTAACAGACATTCGTAACATTGCCGAATCCTTTAATAAGTACTTTAGTAATATTGGCTCTGAACTAAACTCTAATATAGTGGAGACTGTCCAGGACCCCACTAATAACATATCATTTAATCTGCCTACCTCTTTTTTTCTATCACCTGTATCTGACTCTGAAATTGTAAATTTGGTATCTAAACTTAAGAATTCTCATTACGGTCTTAATAACATTCCTACAAGGACTTTTAAATTTGTAGTTGAACATTTGGCGAACCCATTATCAAAAATTATAAATAATTCTTTTATTTGTGGAACCTTCCCGGACAGTCTTAAGAGAGCAGTAGTAATTCCAGTTCACAAATCAGGTTCTGATTCTGAAATGAATAATTATAGGCCTATTTCTACTCTGCCCCTTCTGAGTAAAATTATTGAGAAATGTATGGCTAGTAGACTGACTAAATTTTTGACAGATTTCAGTATAATTAGTCCATATCAATTTGGATTTCAAAAAAGTAAAAATACAACAGATGCTATTTTGAGTCTGGTTGAATATATTTATGCCGAGTTAAATGCTAAAAGACATGTCCTGGGAGTTTCCATTGATCTGAGAAAGGCCTTTGACACCGTAAACCATGACATTCTTTTGAGTAAACTTTCCAAATACGGTGTCAGAGGAATTGCACTCTCTTGGTTCCGTAGTTATCTGTGTGAGAGAACGCAATGTGTTAAGGTTGGTTCTGTTATATCTAATGATTGTCCAATATCTTGCGGTGTACCACAGGGAAGTGTTCTTGGACCTCTCTTGTTTTTATTATTCATAAACGACTTACCTAAAATTTCAGATGACTTGCATTTCACTCTCTTTGCAGACGATACAACAATCGCATGCAGCGATTCCGATTATCATTCACTTTTCTATAGATCTAATGAAAATCTTTCTACGTTATTTAATTGGACCATCATTAATAAGTTATCTGTGAACACTAACAAAACCACCGCCTTATTATTTAGCAACCGTACTCATGATATTATTTCTCCCATGTTGCTGACTATAGGTAATTCTAGGATTGATTTCGATGATAATGTAAAATTCCTTGGTATACATCTGGATAACCACTTAAATTTCTCTCACCATGTTCAATATATTTGTTCTAAACTTTCCAAGACAACAGGAATACTTTATAGAATATGCAGTTTCATTCCAGAGAGCGTTCTAATTGGTCTATATTATGCATTTGTTTATCCCTATCTGCTGTATGGTATTCTTATCTGGGGTGATGCTCCTACTGTTCATCTCAACTCCCTAATTTTAATTCAGAAAAAAATTATTAGAATCATAACATCCTCTGAGTACATGGCTGCTACTAGGCCTCTTTTTCTTAAAACTAAAATTTTACGTATTCCAGAAATTTATAAACTTGCACTTGACATTCACATGTACTTGCAGCACAGTTCTGGAAATTTGTCTTATGCTTCTCACAACTATAGTACCAGATCTCGTAATAATGCACTCCTAACTTTCCAAAGACTATCACAATGTCAAAAATCATTAACATTCAATGGACCTAAACTCTGGAATACCATACCGCAGACCATACGCACCAGCAATTCTATTCATATTTTCAAGAAAAAATATAAGACTTATTTATTAAATGAATACGCTACGTAATCCTGTAGTCTTTCTTTATTTTTGTTCTCATATTTTTAATACATTTAATAGTTTCATCACTTGTCCTAAATATTTTCTCTGCTATAAATATCCGTAATAAGTTTTAATCCTCCTCATATACATTTAATTTTTTTTTTTAATTTTTACTTTGCCTGAAAAGTTCAATTCAGAACTTCATATAGGCTTGAATGAATGTATTATTCTTTTTTTTGTTCAATAAAGTTTATTGTTGTTATTCATATTATTATTATTATTATTATGCAAGAAGAAGTTAACTGTTTACCAACCACTTGGGTGGATTTCTCCACTACATATCACATAGATTCTCTTTCTTTTCTGAGTATGAATGCTTGTAGTTTTATTGGAAAGTTTCCAGAGTTTATAGCTAAGTTGTCAATTTTAAAGCATAAATTCACATTCATCTTGATAACTGAAACTTAGCTTACATCGGACAAGGATTTAGGTTTGGATATATTTGGATATAAATCTCTATCAACGTACAGAACCGATAGACTATGTGGCGGACTTAAACTTTATTATTTGAGTAGTGTTAGTGTGAATATATTGGATAATCTAACTGTTGAATCTAGAGTATACGAATCACTATTCGTTGAGGCAACTATTCCTGGTTACGGTAATTTGACTGTTGGCGGTGTTTATAGAATACCCCAAGTACCTTTGGCTGAATTTATTTGTGATTTTTCATTTATTTTGGATGTGATTTGTTCTAATAAGTCAATTCTCCTTGGAGATCTCAATGTTGATACTATGAAGCATGATAACTTGTCCAGCCTGTATATTAATTTTCTTGTCTCATATGGGTTTGTTAATGTTATAAACTCCCATACTTATGTATCTCAGATTACAGGTGATGACAAATCCTGTCTCGATCACTTGTGGCTCAATATTGATCTACCATGTGAAAGTTTTGTGATAGGTCCAAATATTTCTGATCATTAAGCTATAGCTGCAGTATTTAATTGTACCGTTAGGGATTCTCTTGTGAAATTGAGATTTCATGACTATAGTGGTGATAGAATTAATATTTTTGGGAGTCGTATGTTTGATGAATTTGAAAGATGCCTACCTCCTCATGATGATGTGAATGCTTTTTCCGTGTATCTTTCTGATTTTTTGAATAAATTAATGAATAAATATTTTCCAATTAAAACTAAGTTTCTAAGCGTTAAGAGAATTAAAGCTCCCTGGATGTCTCGTGAAATAATTTACTGTATTAGAAAGAAACATAAATGGTATTCTCGCTTGAAGAGACATGAAATTACTTACAGTTCATATAGAGATTATGCTAAGGCTCTCAAATATTTATTGAAAGTTGCTGAGGAAGATTACTACGAGAGGAAGTTAAGTTCACTAAGTCATGATACGAAAAAGAATTGGAAAGTTTTAAATATACTATTAGGGAAACGATCTAGTTCTATATCTGATAAATTTAGGATTAATGATGTTTTAATTTCTGACCCGCAGCTTATCTCTGACTCATTTTGTAATTATTTTGTAGAGTATCCTAAACAGTTACATGAAACTATACCTGAGTCATTGAATGATTATTCTTATGTTGTGCCATCTAATTTGAATTCCATGTCGCTTGAATATTGTACGGAGGAGGAGATTTATAATGAAATTCATAAACTCAGGAAGGAAGGCGATATCGAAGATATTTCACGTAGATTTCTTAAATGTTATGGTAGTCTAGTGTCACAATATTTGTGTAGTCTTTTTAATTTGTGTATCGATCAGGAGGTCTATCCCGATATATTTAAAATTGCTAAAATTACTCCATTATATAAGAAGGGATCTCGCACTGATTTAAAGAACCATCGACCGATATCAGTCCTTTGTAATTTGAGTAAAGTTTTCGAGGGTCTCATTAACACAAGATTGGAAAGCTTTCTCAACAAGTTTGGAATACTCTCCGGGAACCAGTTTGGTTTTCGGAAAGATAAGAATACAGAATTGGCAATGTTTCACCTACTTGACAAGATCTCTCCAGCTATAGCAAGCGGTTCTTTCTGTATTTGTGTTTTTCTCGACTATACTGCTTGTTTTGACACAATTTCTAGAGAGAGACTATTTGAAAAATATTATAGGTATGGTATAAGAGGTGCAGCTCTAAATTTTATGAAATCTTATTTTGAAAATAGAAGACAGTATGTGGTTTATTCGGGCTGTAAATCGAACCTGGTAGCACAAACTTTGGGTACAATTCAAGGATCTAAAAATGGACCACTTAATTTTGACATATATAGTAATGATTTTAATTTTTTGTTCAATGAGGATAATCATGTACTATTTGCCGACGACTGTTCTATTGTATTTGTTGGAAATGATATTAATGTATTAGTTAGGCATGTTAATGAACGTCTTGCTGTAATATTGGATTGGTTTCGTCACAATAAGTTAATTTTTAATCCAATAAAGTCAGAATACTTACTATTGACAAATAGACAGATAAATGTGGAACCTTGTATTGTTACTGGTGGGGATACTTTAAAAAGAGTGAAGAGTGTTAAATACTTGGGCATTTATTTAGATGATAGTTTGAGATTTGGTCCCCATGTTGATTATGTTAAATCTAGATTAGCACAATTTTCAGGTATCACTTACAGAATTGCGGGTTATTTGAATACCAGGACTGCTAGGTCGATGTATTTTTCTTGTATATATTCCGTTTTCTCGTACTGTATTAGTGTTTGGGGAGGTATATTTCATTCTTCACAGAGTGCAGCCGCATTAATTAGTTTACAAGATAGAATTGTTAAAAACCTATTTGCTAGATTTTACCCTGAATCAAATGATTTGTATAAGGATTTGGGAATTCTTAGGATTTCTGATGTCCACATCTTATGTTCTGCTGTATATATGTATAAGATGTGCGTCTTAAATCAGTATCCTACTCTGCAAAGTAACCTGAATTTGGAAGTTAGTGATCATGTGTATAATACGAGAAATAGAGATCTTTTTATTCTACCTTTTCCTAGAGTTCTTTCCATAAGGCTGAGTTATAAGTATCAAATGATAGATATTTATAACAATCTACCTCGGGAAGTCAAATTATCTAAAAGTGTGGCTGTTTTTAAGCAGTCTTTAATTAAATATATACTTGAAGGTTACTAATGTTTATTTCTGTAATAGTTATATGCATATAAACATATACTCCTATTAGCCGACTTTTAGGTAAAGTGTCTACCTCTTTTAGGTAGTTTCAGCTACCTTTTCGCGAAAACCATACTTTCTTGCGTATGTGGTTTCGACTTTTTGCTGGAACCATTTCTCTATTAGTATATTTGGTACAATCCATAATATACTACAAATACAAATATACTAAGTGCTACTTTTTTGCATTGAGTTTATTTCATTAAATTATTAAAAAACTATATAGATTTGAATTTTCTAAATAATTCCAATCGAAAGATAATAATCTAATGAACACGTGGATATAAATTTTCAAGGTAAAAATGTAAAATTGACCAAGTTAGAACGTTTTGAATGTAAAATATATGTATATCTGGCTCCTAAAGTGAATAAATGATCTAAAATATTGATATATTGGGGGGACTTACCTAGAAGTGATTTCAAGGAGAAACTGAAGTATTATAATTCGTGATAATTACTATTGATCCACATTGGTGTAATTTCACTTTGCCGAGATTATTTTATGATATTTAAGATGTAATTATATATTATAGAATCACTCAAAGATATTTTTGTGTGTTGTAAATATTTGAAATTTAGTCACAGAATATATTTTTGAGGAATATGTTTATTTGGAATACATTTTTTGAGTTTTTCTAATTCAAATAGTTCTCTATATTACTTTTGTCTGATTATTTTTGTGATAGCACTCTATTGGTGTGTTACCTCGTGTATCCTATAGCACTCTATTGGTGTGTTACCTCGTGTATCCTATAGCACTCTATTGGTGTGTTACCTCGTGTATCCAATAGCAAGCTATTGGTGTGTTACCTCGTGTATCCTATAGCACTCTATTGGTGTGTTACCTCGTGTATCTTATAGCACTCTATTGGTGAGTTACCTCGTGTATCCTATAGCACTCTATTGGTGTGTTACCTCGTGTATCCTTTAGCACTCTATTGGTGTGTTACCTCGTGTATCCTTTAGCACTCTATTGGTGTGCTACCTCGTTTATCCCATAGCAATGTATTGATGTGTTACCTCGTGTATCCTTTAGCACTCTATTGGTGTGTTACCTCATGTATCCCATAGCAATCTATTGGTGTGTTACCTCATGTATCCCATAGCACTCTATTGGTGTGTTACCTCGTGTATCCTATAGCACTCTATTGGTGTGTTACCTCGTGTATCCTATAGCACTCTATTGGTGTGTTACCTCGTGTATCCTATAGCACTCTATTGGTGTGTTACCTCGTGTATCCTTTAGCACTCTATTGGTGTGTTACCTCGTGTATCCTTTAGCACTCTATTGGTGTGCTACCTCGTTTATCCCATAGCAATGTATTGATGTGTTACCTCGTGTATCCTTTAGCACTCTATTGGTGTGTTACCTCATGTATCCCATAGCAATCTATTGGTGTGTTACCTCGTGTATCCCATAGCACTCTATTGGTGTGTTACCTCGTGTATCCTATAGCACTCTATTGGTGTGTTACCTCGTGTATCCTATAGCACTCTATTGGTGTGTTACCTCGTGTATCCTATAGCACTCTATTGGTGTGTTACCTCGTGTATCCTATAGCACTCTATTGGTGTGTTACCTCGTGTATCCTATAGCACTCTATTGGTGTGTTACCTCGTGTATCCTTTAGCACTCTATTGGTGTGTTACCTCATGTATCCCATAGCAATCTATTGGTGTGTTACCTCATGTATCCCATAGCACTCTATTGGTGTGTTACCTCGTGTATCTTATAGCACTCTATTGGTGTGTTACCTCGTGTATCCTATAGCACTCCATTGGTGTGTTACCTCGTGTATCCTTTAGCACTCTATTGGTGTGCTACCTCATGTATCCCATAGCAAGCTATTGGTGTGTTACCTCGTGTATCCTATAGCACTCTATTGGTGTGTTACCTCATGTATCCCATAGCAATCTATTGGTGTGTTACCTCGTGTATCCCATAGCAAGCTATTGGTGTGTTACCTCGTGTATCCCATAGCAATCTATTGGTGTGTTACCTCATGTATCCTTTAGCACTCTATTGGTGTGTTACCTCATGTATCCTTTAGCACTCTATTGGTGTGTTACTTCATGTATCCTATAGCACTCTATTAGTGTGTTACCTCGAGTATCCTATAGCAATCTATTGGTGTGTTACCTCATGTATCCTTTAGCACTCTATTGGTGTGTTACCTCATGTATCCTTTAGCACTCTATTGGTGTGTTACTTCATGTATCCTATAGCACTCTATTAGTGTGTTACCTCGAGTATCCTATAGCAATCTATTGGTGTGTTACCTCATGTATCCTTTAGCACTCTATTGGTGTGTTACCTCATGTATCCTTTAGCACTCTATTGGTGTGTTACCTCGTGTATCCTATAGCACTCTATTGGTGTGTTACCTCATGTATCCTATAGCAAGCTATTGGTGTGTTACCTCGTGTATACTATAGCACTCTATTGGTGTGTTACCTCATGTATCCTATAGCACTCTATTGGTGTGTTACCTCATGTATCCTTTAGCACTCTATTGGCGTGTTACCTCATGTATCCTATAGCACTCTATTGGTGTGTTACCTCATGTATCCTATAGCAAGCTATTGGTGTGTTACCTCGTGTATACTATAGCACTCTATTGGTGTGTTACCTCATGTATCCTTCAGCACTCTATTGGTGTGTTACCTCATGTATCCTATAGCACTCTATTGGTGTGTTACCTCGAGTATCCTATAGCAAGCTATTGGTGTGTTACCTCGTGTATCCTATAGCACTCTATTGGTGTGTTACCTCATGTATCCCATAGCAAGCTATTGGTGTGTTACCTCATGTATCCCATAGCAATCTATTGGTGTGTTACCTCGTGTATCCCATAGCAAGCTATTGGTGTGTTACCTCGTGTATCCCATAGCAATCTATTGGTGTGTTACCTCATGTATCCTTTAGCACTCTATTGGTGTGTTACCTCGTGTATCCTATAGCACTCTATTGGTGTGTTACCTCGTGTATCCTATAGCACTCTATTGGTGTGTTACCTCGTGTATCCTATAGCACTCTATTGGTGTGTTACCTCGTGTATCCTATAGCACTCTATTGGTGTGTTACCTCGTGTATCCTTTAGCACTCTATTGGTGTGTTACCTCATGTATCCCATAGCAATCTATTGGTGTGTTATCTCATGTATCCCATAGCACTCTATTGGTGTGTTACCTCGTGTATCTTATAGCACTCTATTGGTGTGTTACCTCGTGTATCCTATAGCACTCTATTGGTGTGTTACCTCGTGTATCTTATAGCACTCTATTGGTGTGTTACCTCGTGTATCCTTTAGCACTCCATTGGTGTGTTACCTCGTGTATCCTTTAGCACTCTATTGGTGTGCTACCTCATGTATCCCATAGCAAGCTATTGGTGTGTTACCTCATGTATCCCATAGCAATCTATTGGTGTGTTACCTCGTGTATCCCATAGCAAGCTATTGGTGTGTTACCTCGTGTATCCCATAGCAATCTATTGGTGTGTTACCTCATGTATCCTTTAGCACTCTATTGGTGTGTTACCTCATGTATCCTTTAGCACTCTATTGGTGTGTTACTTCATGTATCCTATAGCACTCTATTGGTGTGTTACCTCGAGTATCCTATAGCAAGCTATTGGTGTGTCACCTCGTGTATCCTATAGCACTCTATTGGTGTGTTACCTCATGTATCCTATAGCAAGCTATTGGTGTGTTACCTCGTGTATACTATAGCACTCTATTGGTGTGTTACCTCATGTATCCTATAGCACTCTATTGGTGTGTTACCTCATGTATCCTTTAGCACTCTATTGGCGTGTTACCTCATGTATCCTATAGCACTCTATTGGTGTGTTACCTCATGTATCCTATAGCAAGCTATTGGTGTATTACCTCGTGTATACTATAGCACTCTATTGGTGTGTTACCTCGAGTATCCTACAGTGATTCAGTCACTCACAGTTATTCATTCACTCACAGTCATTCAGTCACTCACAGTCATTCAGTCACTCACTGTCATTCAGTCACTCACAGTCATTCAGTCACTCACAGTCCTTCAGTCACTCACAGTCAATCAGTCACTCACAGTCATTCAGTCACTCACAGTCATTCTGTCACTCACAGTCATTCAGTCACTCACAGTCATTCTGTCACTCACAGTCATTCAGTCACTCGCAGTCATTCAGTCTTTCGGTCACCCACAATCATTCAGTCATTCACAGTCATCCGGTCACTCACAGTCATTCAGTCACTCACAGTCGTTCAGTCATTCACAGTCTATTAACAATAATCTATTGTTAATTCGCTGAACTTGTATCTTTACTTAATCTTTCAATTTCTATAATTTGATAATCATTTAATCAGACATAATCTTTTTAATCTTGTACACTGTTCATTAGAAGGAAATGCTATTTAAATTTATGGTCATGTTATTCTCGCTAGGAGCTCGAATATAATTATAAACATATAGCTTTGATGTAAGCCGCTAATACATATAACTTGTAACTTCAGAACATAACTTTATAACTTGTAACCCAGAGCTATAACTTGTAACTCAGAATATAACTTTATAATTTGTACTAAGTTATATAACTTCATGAACTTTGTTAATCAGTTATACAAATTAGAAATATTGAGTTCTTTTTCTATAGATAGAATTGAAATTAATACTGATTTTTTTCTATGCTACCTTTAATGTAATGTCGTTATATATGATATAAGCTACTCTCGCGATCAGTTTCTAAGCTATTGGGTGATCAGACCAGGTGTAGACAAATATTTATTGAAATATCTCCTTAAAAATAACAGAAAAAAGAAAGCTGACTTGGCAGAATACATTATTATATATCTAAGAAATAAATTGCACAGTTATTTTTCAATATATCCTCCCTTAGCCTTCACCAAACGCCTCAACCTGTCAGGAACTTGACTACACGCGGCACGGATGGTTTCTTCTGGAAACAAGTCGTCAAATATCTGCTTCAGAGTGTTCACGTTAGAGTGATTAGAAGAGCAGGCTTCACTCTCCAAAATACTCCTGATGGAAAAGTCCATAGGGGTCAAATCAGGAGAGAACGGAGGCCGTAACTCCTTCCAGAACCCAGTCATATTCTTTTGCATCATTCTTGAACGCGATTAGCCGTGTGGGACGTGGCTCCGACCTGCTAGACTCCGCCGCAGTGGTTCCTAAACTGGGGTCCGCGAAGGGATTCCAGGGGACCGCGAGAGGTTTCCGGTACTGACAAATTCCACGTGACAAATACCACTCTGTCTGCATTGATTTATCACGATGGTGAGCCAACTTCAAGTGTTGGGTCACATAAGCAAAACGCTTACAATCAGTGTTAGTTCTGAGAACATTATTCACTGTATATTTAATATTTCAGGTACACAAAAAAGTAAATGAGCTAAAGAAGTAGGTATCAGGTGTGCGTTTTTGAAGTGGTTCTTCTTTGCTCTGACAAAATGATGCACCTCTATTGGAGGTAAATTTTGATATCTGAGCGATTTGGATAGGAGTTGATTGTTCTTCAATGGTTGGCTACAAAATAATAACTGCAATTCCGAATCTGCCTTATGTGTGTTTGGAATTGTAATAATTTGAAATCGGATCTGTCCTTTTATATAAGATCATGTTAAAAAGGAAAGAACCGTTTTATTTGGTTCAGATAGATTTACTGATATAGTAAAACTCTTCTTTAGTAAACTTCAGCTAGTTCACTATAGAGAGTTTACTATGCTATAGACTTTAATTCTTATTATACAGGAGTTGCACTGGTAGAACTCCTGTTTCATTTTATCACTTATCACTATAGAAGTAAGTTCGCTATACAGGAATTCACTATAGAGGAGTTTCACTGTATTAAACGATTTATAATATGTATCTTAAACATAATCTTAAATACATTTCATTTTAAACTAGTAAATTCATGCTAAAATGTCAGCTAACACTGTCGGTGGTACTGCTCATGGATGCAGAAAAGCTACACCGTGAATCAAGGAATGTGACTGAAACAGACACAAGTACCGATGACTGCAGTTGCAAAAGAGAAAACTGAAGATATGTGCCTACCTAACACATGTATTTCAGACCTTTTAAACTTTTAAAGCTTTAAGCAACTAATAAAAGGGAAGGATATCAAGTAAACACAATATATGATCAGGTTTCTTGTATATTAGCTAAAACTTCGGAACTCTATTGTTCTGGCGAGGTTTTCTCAATCCATCCTTCAGAGTGGCATACCTCTCAGATTTCTTGTCGAAACTATGGATGGCAGAGATGTCTAATCCGTTGAGTCAACGGCCACTGTACCTGCAAAAGAAATTAACTTTAAAAATGTGAAATGCAAACTCACAGACATCTACTGCCTAGGTATGAGGGGAAATACAAGAGGGTTATAACTAGTGGATATCCGTGGAAAATGCACAGTAACGAGCCTTATAACAATATTTATGATTTATAATGAAGAATATAATAAATTTGAGGAATTTCATCTATTTTATAATTTATAATTATCTACTTTATGGCTTCTGATTAAAATAACTCACCATCAAAATCTGGTGAAATTGGAGGGGACTGACAAAAAGTGAGCAGCTGCTGAGCTTGGTTCTGTAAATATTAATTACATTAGTTGATTTAATAGGAATAATGAAACAAAATGAAAAAAAGAAATTAGAAAAGAAATGAAATATGAAATTAAAACTAAATATACTCAATTAATTACTGTTCTAATTAATTAAATAAAGCTACCTACTCTATGTCTTACAGTCTTAAAATTTAAATAACTCACCATTAGTGCTGATAAAGAGGAGACTGGAGCCAAGGGAGACTGAAGTTTGAAGCCTGCCGAATCAGTGATTTTGAGTCATCAGTCATCTGACCTGTAAAAATCAGTTATTTTAATATGTTTGAAATATTGAGATCTCAGAGACTGAGGCCCCACCATAACTTCTGTGGCCCTACCATAATTATTTTAATTTGTATTAAATGCCCTAGGTTATAGGAACAGACCGTACAGTCACTTTATCTTTTATTGCTCCACCATAACTTTCTTCCTGGGTACAGTCATTCTATCTCGTATGGCATACCAACTGTAATGACCCTACAGTAACAATATTTTACTTCATCCATGAAATTTAAAGGAGGGTACCTAACTAGGGCACGGGGTAAGGACCTGAAAAGTGCCCTGAAAACATTTAAAACGCCTGCCATTTAAAAACTACTGCATTTATCGGTTACCAAACATGTTTTTTGTCAAGGAGTCCTTGGTAACATTTCCTGACAGTTTCGCTGAATTTTATCCACCAGTTTTTGAAAAATCATGCCCTGAACAGACCGTGCTAACTAGGTAGGTATTTCCTAACTAGGTAGGTATTTCTAACTAGGTAGGTATTTCCTAACAAGGTAGGTATTTCCTAACAAGGTAGGTATTTCCTAACAAGGTAGGTGTTTCTAACTAAGTAGGTATTTCTAACTAGGTAGGTATTTCTAACTAGGTAGGTATTTCTAACTAGGTAGGTATTTCTAACTAGGTAGGTATTTCTAACTAGGTAGGTATTTCTAACTAGGTAGGTATTTCCTAACTAGGTAGGTATTTCCTTACTAGGTAGGTATTTCCTTACTAGGTAGGTATTTCCTTACTAGGTAGGTATTTCCTAACAAGGTAGGTATTTCCTAACAAGGTAGGTATTTCTAACTAGGTAGGTGTTTCTAACTAGGTAGGTATTTCTAACTAGGTAGGTATTTCTAACTAGGTAGGTATTTCTAACTAGGTAGGTATTTCTAACTAGGTAGGTATTTCTAACTAGGTAGATATTTCTAACTAGGTAGGTATTTTTAAGTTTTAACTAGGTAGGTATTTTTAAGTTTTAACTAGGTAGGTATTTTTAACTAGGTATAGGTATTTTTAACTAGGTATAGGTATTTTTAACTAGGTATAGGTATTTTTAACTAGGTAGGTATTTTTAACTAGGTAGGTATTTTTAACTAGGTAGGTATTTTTAACTAACTAGGTAGGTATTTCTAACTAGGTAGGCATTCATAACTATGTTAGTATTCATGACTTGGTAGGTATTTATAATTATGTACCTTAGACCTAGATATTTCTTACTAGGTAGGCATTCATAAGTTCATAACTAGGTAGCTATTTCTAACTAGTAGGTAGGTATTTTCAACTAGGCATGATTTTTCAAAAACTGGTGGATAAAATTCAGCAAAACTGTCAGGAAATGTTATCAAGGACTCCTTCTTGACAAAAAACATGTTTGGTAACCGATTCATGAAGTAGCTAGTTTTTAAATGGCAGGCGTTTTAAATGTTTTCAGGTCATTTCAGGGCACTTTGCAGGTCTTTACCCCGTCCGGGCCGTGCCCTAACTAGGCCGTGAGGTAAGTTCCGAATTATCGGTCAGTTCCACATCTTCGGATATATAAGAAAAAACTATAAAATAGCAATAATTATTATTTCAGTATTATTATATAGTTTTATCTTATATGTTCGAAAATGTGGAACTGACCGATAATTCGGAACTTACCCTACCTAGCTAAATTCTTTTCATTCAAGGCTACCTATCTTGTTTAAAATCTTATAACTTACCTTACTTACCAGGGCTTAAACAATTAATAGACACTTTCACACTTCTGTTATGAGCAATTAGACTCATTAAGAAACGAAATAGGAACAGCTCAACTGTCAACATCACCGTTGAGAAATTTAAAACTAACTGTTAACGTTTTACTGAACTGCGGAAAAGTTCAGTAAGTGGACACTGAATGTGATTAGTAAAGAATAGGAAAAATAGATAAAAGGAAAGCAATATTTGGCTAATTTTGAAAGAAATAACACCACGCTATCATTAATATCATAAAATATACTTTAAACTGTATTTAACATGAAACAATTAGGTATTTTAGTTTTATAATTTCATAGTTTCGGCTTTTCCGCGTGAGATGAAACACGATTTAATTAAAATAAAAACCTTCAAAAAGTCAGAAAATGATTATTTAAAGTACAGAATCGGATTCGGAAGGTTAAAAATAGCCTATCCATGTGTTTGAATTATCTCAAACACTCCATTTTGAAAATATGAAAAATATACGTTTTTAAAAAGTTCATTTTTGTAAAACGATCATCTAGAGCTTAGCTGACTTCACAGATCAATTCAGAAGGCTCAGTTTAGTAAGAAATGGTACCTTTTGAAATAATATCTGTTCGAAATTGACCGAAATTTTCAAATTTGAGTTTCAAATTTCTATTTTTTGTGTTTAAAATTGAAGATATCCAATTGCCCATAATGTTTTTTTGAACAGTTACACGTTTTTGAAACCTGGTGTTCGGATAGATTTTTGGATGTAGATTTCGATAAATTTGTCTGTTTTTAGAAATTCAATCTGGTTTTCAAAATACAGGAGAGTTTTCAAATATAGGTGTAATTTCGACACCCCCATCCGAATTCAAAACTTTTTTTATGGGATTGTAGAATATTAATTAAATAACTCATTGCACCTAATCCCGTTCGAAAATCAACATACATTCGAAATTGAGAGACGTTCGAATAATTAAATATCTTTTATCTTTCGAATAGAGCAAAGTTTCGAAAATATTTTATGAATAAAATAAATTTTTATTAGGTTTTTAAACTGATATCTGGAATCAGATTTGAAAAAGATCTCATATTGAATGAGTTACGAGGTCAAACGCGCATCGACCTGGTGTCCGAAAGCTAGAAGTGGAATTCAAAAAAAGTGTGAAAATAAAATATGCGCATTGATGAGTTCCTCCACATATTAAAAAATATTTAAATTTGAATATGAAACAAAAAAGTTATTCAAGAAAAACATTCAGGGACCTTGTGCACAAACCAATTCTGCATATTGAGTTAGCTCCGTAAAGGTTACCTTGACTTTTTAGGTCTACTTTGAAAAAACTTTGAAAAATTAGGTGAGCTAAGAATTGAATCCGATATAGAATAGGAAAAATAGATAAAAGGTAAGCAATATTTGGCTAATTTTGAAAGAAATAACACCACGCTATCATTAATATCATAAACTATACTTTAAACTGTATTTAACATGGATCAATTGGGTATTTTAGTTTTATAATTTCATAGTTTCGGCTTTCCCACGTGAGATGAAACTTGATTTAATTAAAATAAAAACCTTCAAAGAGTTCGAAAATGATTATTTAAAGTACAGAATCGGATTCGGAAGGTTAAAAATAGCCTATTTGTATGTTTGAATTATCTCAAACACTCCATTTTGAAAATATGAAAAATATACTTTTTTTAAAAGTATCCAATAGCAAGCTATTGGTGTGTTACCTCGTGTATCCCATAGCAATCTATTGGTGTGTTACCTCATGTATCCTTTAGCACTCTATTGGTGTGTTACCTCATGTATCCTATAGCACTCTATTGGTGTGTTACCTCGAGTATCCTATAGCACTCTATTGGTGTGTTACCTCATGTATCCTATAGCACTCTATTGGTGTGTTACTTCATGTATCCTATAGCAAGCTATTGATGTGTTACCTCGTGTATACTATAGCACTCTATTGGTGTGTTACCTCATGTATCCTATAGCACTCTATTGGTGTGTTACCTCATGTTTCCTATAGCAAGCTATTGGTGTGTTACCTCGTGTATCCTATAGCATTCTATTGGTGTGTTACCTCATGTATCCTATAGCAAGCTATTGGTGTGTTACCTCGTGTATCCTATAGCATTCTATTGGTGTGTTACCTCATGTATCCTATAGCACTCTATTGGTGTGTTACCTCATGTATCCTATAGCAAGCTATTGGTGTGTTCCCTCGTGTATCCTATAGCACTCTATTGGTGTGTTACCTCATGTATCCTATAGCAAGCTATTGGTGTGTTACCTCATGTTTCCTATAGCAAGCTATTGGTGTGTTACCTCATGTATCCTTCAGCACTCTATTGGTGTGTTACCTCATGTATCCTATAGCACTCTATTGGTGTGTTACCTCATGTATCCTATAGCACTCTATTGGTGTGTTACCTCGTGTATCCTATAGCACTCTATTGGTGTGTTACCTCATGTATCCTATAGCACTCTATTGGTGTGTTACCTCGTGTATCCTATAGCACTCTATTGGTGTGTTACCTCGTGTATCCTTTAGCACTCTATTGGTGTGTTACCTCATGTATCCTATAGCACTCTATTGGTGTGTTACCTCATGTATCCTATAGCACTCTATTGGTGTGTTACTTCATGTATCCTATAGCACTCTATTGGTGTGTTACCTCGTGTATCCTATAGCAATCTATTGGTGTGTTACCTCATGTATCCTATAGCACTCTATTGGTGTGTTACCTCATGTATCCTTTAGCACTCTATTGGTGTGTTACCTCGTGTATCCTATAGCACTCTATTGGTGTGTTACCTCATGTATCCTATAGCAAGCTATTGGTGTGTTACCTCATGTGTCCTATAGCATTCTATTGGTGTGTTACCTCATGTATCCTATAGCACTCTATTGGTGTGTTACCTCGTGTATCCTATAGCAATCTATTGGTGTGTTACCTCGTGTATACAATAGCACTCTATTGGTGTGTTACCTCATGTATCCTATAGCACTCTATTGGTGTGTTACCTCATGTATCCTATAGCACTCTATTGGTGTGTTACTTCGTGTATCACATAGCAATCTATTGGTGTGTTACTTCGTGTATCACATAGCACTCTATTGGTGTGTTACCTCGAGTATCCTACAGTGATTCAGTCACTCACAGTCATTCAGTCACTCACAGTTATTCAGTCACTCACAGTCATTCAGTCACTCGCAGTTATTCAGTCACTCACTGTCATTCAGTCACTCACAGTCATTCAGTCACACACAGTCATTCAGTCACTCACAGTCATTCAGTCACTCACAGTCATTCAGTCACTCACAGTGAATTAGTCACTCACTCACAGTGATTTAGTCACTCACAGTTATTCAGTCAATCACAGTCATTCAGTCACACACGGTCATTCAGTCACTCACATTCATTCAATCACTCACAGTCATTCAGTCACTCACAGTCATTCAGTTACTCACAGTCATTCAGTCACTCACAGTGATTTAATCACTCACAGTGATTTAATCACTCACAGTGATTTACTCACTCACAGTGATAAGTGATTTAGTCACTCACAGTGATTTAGTCACTCACAGTGATTTAGTCACTCACAGTGATTTACTCACTCACAGTGATAAGTGATTTAGTCACTCACAGTGATTTAGTCACTCAAAGTGATTTAGTCACTCACAGTGATTAAGTCACTCACTCATAGTTATTCAGTCACTCACATTCATTCAGTCACTCACAGTGATTTAGTCACTCATTCACAGTTATTCAGTCAATCACAGTCATTCAGTCACTCACAGTCATTCAATCACTCACAGTTATTCAGTCACTCACAGTCATTAAGTCACTCACAGTCATCCAGTCACTCACAGTTATTCAGTCACTCACAGTCATTAAGTCACTCACAGTCATTCAGTTACTCACAGTCATTCTGTCACTCACAGTCATCACCTCATCAGTTTTTTTCGTTCGATCGAAGGAAATCACCTTATCTATCCTGTGATCGAGTGATAGTAAAATAATATAGTCTTAGCTGTACTTATGAATTAAAGAGAATTTATTGTATAGAAAACTGGGAAGAAAACGAAATATTAATTTCTATAAATTACTACTTTCTTGCAAGAGTACCACTTTTTGCGTATTTTACAATCCATAATATACTACTTCGCAGAAAAGTAGTAGCTCCGCAAGAATGTTGTAATTTGGCTACCGAAATGTAGTACGCAAAAAAGTCGGTAAATAGGAGTATATATATATATATATATATATATGTTTTTATCTTTGCCTTAAGTCTGTAATAGGACCATTATAGGCTTGTAGCATTTATATGTACGTTTTTGTAAAGTAGGCACATATGTGTATATTTTGTATGAATCGTCTAAATTTTGCTATAATAAACATTTTTCATTTTTTTCATTTTTCATAACCACCCTCTGTTATTAACAGATCCTCTAATAATTTAAAAATCTACAACTTGTTTGATAATTCGATAGCCCTCATCCCATTATAGTGTATATTTTAGATATACAATGGATTTGTTAGAGACTGATGTATTATGGGGGAAAGAATAAATGAGGTCACTTTGAATTTTATTAGCAAAAACCGTGGAGTTTTCAGTCAATATTTTGAGATTTGACAACGTTGCATAACATAAGCACCTCCCACACGTAGTAAGAAAAACGATGCCAATTAGTGAATAGTGAATGACTACATAGATACCAATTAGCGATTTTTTTTTTTGAATATTCAAAAACAATTCCAGATAAATAATGTAGAATACGAAATTTTCTTTTCGATTAAAGTTTACATTACTATTAAGCCAGTAATAACAATATGACATGTATTTTAATTTTTTCAATAATTTTTTCAAAATCTAAGAAAAGAATCGTATCAATCTAGCTAGAAGTATGCCTGGTCACATAGAAGAGTGTCTGGAAGTCGAAGGAGGCTACACTAAATATTAGGAAATCAATATCGGATTATTTTATATTTTTATATTTATGCGATGGTATTAGTTTAGATATATACAACTTTATTTTTTATTTTGAATCCGTTCATTAATTCATTGTTATAACTAAATTTATATTTAGTTTGTTTTAAATGTTAGTTCCATATTTACGTTTTCCCGTACACCAACATTCATAGATTCATTGATCTATAAAACTGTCTGTATATACTTATTATGAATAGCAAATTTATATAGGAACTTCTGTATATAACTTGATTTTTTATAACTATTACTAGAGTTATATATTACCTGTAAAAATCTTTATTACATCATTTTAACGCTTTTGAATTTAATTTGATTTGTAAAGCGTTTGTTAAATGAATTGATTCTTTTTCCTATTTGTTGCAAATGCTTATGCCTTTCAGATTTGAGTCTTTGATTTCGATTCACCATAAATTGCCTTTTGGAGATTTCCAAAATTATTTTGCTAAATTAAACCTCGAGTTACTCCAGTAAATAGTTAATCATTCAGCGAACAATTTGATTTGGATATTAAATTTGAATTAAATTCAAAATAAGACTAATATCCTAACGAAGGTAGCTTTTATTTGCGCTTAAGATAATTGGACAGCTAGTGAAAGATAGAACTGTAAATAATTATGAATTTATGATAAATGCCGTGTTTTTGACAAGTCATAAAAAAACTCAAATTAGTTTTAAACCAACAAAGAAACGTTAAACTAACAAATGAACACTAAAAGTTTTAGGTTTCATATAATATTTACATGAATCTTAAGTTGTTAAAATTAGAACTCCTCTGATTGTCTGCAAAAAGAATATTATATATAAAAAAAATATATTGCGAATATACCAATGGAGCAAACTCGTCTAGCCAGGTCAGAGGATAGAAGTTTACATCCGAATTCCCATTATCGAGAGTCCTTTCCTCTTTTTACAAAATTGCAGAATAAAGGGTATAAATAAATAATAAATCTTTAAAGGTAATTCATGAATCGAAGGATCTTGCGATTTAATTTAATTAATTTAGTCAAGGGTTTAACGTCTGTTTCGAAATCCAAGATTATATTACCGCGTTAAAGGATAATAAATTACTATGGACTCCAAGAAGCAGTCAGAGAAAAAAGTAACTCCATATACAGTTACCAACCACCAGTCAATGACTATGCTCATGGATGCAGATAGGCTACCCAATAAATTAAGTCACTTACCAAGTAATGTGACATAAAAGTGAGACAAGCACCAACGAATGCCCTCAAGAATGGAAGAGGAAAATGAAGAGGTGATAGTAAATTAAGTTTGCTAAAAAAATCTGATCTCCTAGTTGAAGAGCATAAATGTCCTCTAAAACTGCAAGTAGCGTTAAAAACTGACAAGGTAGAAATTAAAAAGAATTTTGTGAAAACCAGTATCTTTCGGCATGTTTCTTTTCTCTACTAGAATTGTTATTAAATATCTTCCTGACCTTGATCTTCAATGGCTTTTGAGCTTTGATAGTAAAGTTTTGAATGAATAAATAGTTCAAAAGAACTGGGAAGTTCATGCTTCATTTTTTGCCTACTAACCATTGCCCATTTGTTTATAAAATATTGTTTTCTATGTCAAATGATTAAATTCTTGGATATAAGATACACATGAAATGTTTGGTGCAGTTGCATTTCGATCCGCATTGGCCAATCTGTTGCATCTGTTCTGTGCGGATGTTGTCCCAAGCTCATACTTTTATATAGTGTGTCATGAATCATGATTGACCTATCTTAAATATCATAAGATTGAGAATTAAATTCGATGAAATATCGTGGTTTATATCTTAGCACTCATTAATGAATATTTAAGTATAACAAACCAAACTATTCTAACTCTCAAAGCTGTGGAAAATTTGACAATACAATTGCCGCAAAAAATCATGAAACCTGCAATGATACAGTTAAAACTCTTCCATCTTTTTCCCCATATTTCGTTAGGTTTGCGATGCAAAATAGTTTGATCGATGGAATTATTCATAATTACTGTTTAAGGTATAATACTTTAGATAATCTCGAAGTTATGTTAGGCAATATGCTAAGCGCTAGTAGCTTAAGTTAAATGTTGTAAAACATATTCCACATGCTGGCTACGTGCTGTTCAAGATCTTCAGACGATCTTTCATTGGCATGGTCCCACTCGTTGACTATCCAGCCCCACACATTTTCAATCGGATTAAGATCTGGATTTCTTGCCGGCCAGCGTAGGGGTAGGAAGTCGCCATTGTCTCTGACTGTGAGTCAGTATTTTATAGTCTCTGACTTATATAGCACAATCTACTTGCATTTTCTAACTTTAATCTCAAACCAATCGTTAATCTTCTCATAATTAAGGGAATATTTCATATTTGTTCTTTTGTTTGATGTGCCTGAAAACATTCTTTACTACTGAATAGATTATGCGTTCTATATGTATTTGTGTATGATAAAGAATATAGGATGAAATTTGTAAGTTTCAATATTTAATGTTGTGCAGTGTATGTCCCATATAATTTGTGGCAGATTTGAGCAAAACCCACGCCTTAATTCCCATAGATGTAAGGAGTTGGAAGTTGAAAAAAAATCTGTGTGATCCACTACTTATTTTTAATGTATGATATCAAACGAAAATAATAATAAGAAACAATTCAGACTCAATGCAGACAAAGAAACGCCTAAATCAGCCTCTCTTCAACAATAAAAATGACCAAGTCAATTTTCAATATAGATCTGATCTCCAGTCACCAGCGGTACGTGTTACATATTATTCCTATATTTGGTCAAATAAATCATAATTTGTGATTTACTAACTCTTAAAATAGGGAAGAATAGTGAGTAAAATCTATTTTGATGACTGAGTCGAAAAATTAGACTAGTATGAATAATTTTGCAGTTGCCCCAACCCCTCCAAACTAGCCAGTGTAGTGCTCCACACTTAGGGAGCTGTGGTGCTCCGTGGGGAAACTGACGAGGAAAGAGCGTTACATGCAAGAATTTGAAGAGGAAAAATAATAGCTGACTACGAAACCAATATTTCAATATTTGGGAGAATACTTGATTTAGATGTCCTGAGAGTAGCCATTGCTCTCAGAGTGGGTGCCAGAATTTGTGTAGATCATTCGCTGCTGTGATAATGGGATGCATGTTAGAGGACTGCATGGCCTGTTTTCAGTGTCTTGTAGGTACAGTTATGGGTGTAAACTGAGACATGCGGCAATGAATGATGTTGTAAAGCGGGCTTTGCAGAGGGCAGGACTCCCATCAGTACTAAAAATGGAGCCTTCTGGCCAGATGATTCCGAGGTTGAGGCCGGATCAGCTTCCGGGGCTGCGGAGAACCATAATCGTCAGAATTATTCCGCCCTTGGTGAAGCTTAAATATTTTAGCCAATTGCTATTGAGACCAAAGGAGCGTATGTCAGTACCACCTTCTCAATCATGAACTCCATAGGTAGACAACTAGACTCCTTGTTGAGACAAAAAACGATCCAAGGGAGACTGCATTGTTCCAACAGAAAATGGTTCTCGCTATTCAGAGAGGGAATGCCTTCAGTATCCTCTCAGCCGCGAAAGAGAAGTTTTAGAGGGTCGGGTCCACACCTTCAAGGAACTCAACCCCTCACTTGTAGTTCTGGAGGAATTTCCTCTTCTGTACAGATTTTCTCCTTCTTGTTTATAATGGACAAATATTGTTTTTTTTAACAAAAAAAAATAGTGTTTTTGCAAGCAAATCAGGCTATTTCAGCAATCAAATTGCTCCCTACGATAAAATTCCCTTTTACCATACCTCGATTTCTTTCTGTTCAACTCAGCATAAATGAAAGCAGTATTTAAATTTTAGATGCAAAATATTGGACGATCATGTATATCGTTAACGTTTATTTGGTCATGATGTATTTGTTTCAAAGTTTAATTTGAATATTCAGTTTTATATGTATAAACATTCTTAAAAATTTGTGTTTTATATTTTGCTTGGGCCCCGAACTGCTGTAATTTGGATTATGTTTTGTCTAATTGCCATTTTCACTATGTCCATCATTTTTTCAACGCTCCTTGTGGTTTTATAGGATAAAACTAGGGTTTTAACTTTAAACTATGAAGTTCAGTAGCCTTCATCGCAGTTTTCATTCAAATTCACCTCTTCATTCTCCTCTTCTATCCGTAAGTTCACACATAGGTGGTTTGTAGTAATGCAAACACATCAATTGTGTATGCATAACTGCTATCATGAACCTATATGATTGTGAGTAAGTAACATCCAAGTTAGTTACCGATCGGCTCGCACGAGATACACACCTTATCTCAAGTCTTAGTTATTGAGACCTTTACTTGTGAGCGTTTTAGTGAAGTTACACAGTGTATTTACCATTGCTTGATAATTGAATATATTCTCTTTAAAGTGTTAATTATACTAAGTTATTATCCTAAATACAGTTAAGCTTGGACCAGAGGCCTGAGGTTGGAACCATATTAGCAAGGTGGTTCTAGGGCATGGTACCATGAGTATTTAGTAGAAAGAGATATATTGAGAAAAAGGAATCTGAAAATAGTGAACAGAGTAAGATTCTAATCACACGTAACCCATATAGTGAACCGTTATAAGGTTTCACAGTTGATGAGATAACCCCACAGGGGGACCCGTCACATTGGTGGCCGTATGGAGCGTGATTAAGTAATTTGAATTTAATGAACGGAAATTCAATTACTAAAGTAAAAGTTTGAAAGCTTTGTAGTTTACCAAAAACTAAGTTAACCATCTGATTGGAGAGTATTTGATTACAGCAAGACCGGGTTTTGCGACCCTATATGACGGTACGATTCAATTAAGGTGTTCAGTTTTTGTGATAAAGTATAAAGAATATTCAACTCAAGATCAAGCAAACGGCATCTCGAAAATTATCGGAAGGATAAGGAGAGTACAGATGGCCTAATTTGAAATTTGAATGAGAGCAGAGACAATCAGTGAGACTAACCAGTCTGGAAAAATCTGGAAAAATCTGGAAAATTCTGGAAAGATCTGGAAAAGTCTGGAAAAACCTGGAAAACACGGAGGGAGGAGGCGAAACTGAAGGGTAAAGGATTGCACGTTGGCGAATGGTGATGAAAAACATTCGATTAATCAATAAACAACATGCAAAAAAGCCGTAAATCAACCAGAAATTGAGAGTCTAATTTGTTTAAATACTACATCTGAAAAGTATTTATTCAAACTGCTACATTCAGTGAACATTCAGTGAACAGTTAACATCAGAGCAAAAATCACCGACAAAACCTGATAAGAATGACCCACTGTACATGGAACCGGAAGTTAAGTATAATGAAACGATAAATAATCGTTACGTCATCCTTGTTACTTTCAGTCTCATATTTGAAGCGATCAAAGAAGGTTCTTTTTTATTAGAGCTGAGCTCAGTGGTGAATTAATCTGTCCTGCTTAGTCAAGAGTTTTTGTGTGAATAAGCAATAAGTAGAAGGTCAGTTAGAAGAAATTAATTAATCTTTATTGCAGCAATTATAATTATAGGATGTATGTTGTGCATGCATGTCTTTCAGCTTTGTAATATTATTGATTGTTGTTTATTATTGACAGGTATAAATATTCAATTTTATAATATTATTGATTTAACAAATATTGCTCTATATTTGCATGATTTATTTTTATGATATTATTTTTTTTCTTTCATAATTTGTGATTACACGCACACTTGTTTAAGTACACACTAACATTTAATTAGGAATGAGAACATATGCCAACTTCGGAGGACGAAGTGATTAATCCAGAATCGGTAGAGCTCAGATCTGGAAGAAAGACAAAACCACGAATTAAGAAAAGTAAACAGAATATTACACCCCCAAAAAAATCAGATACACAGCAACAGAACATAAATAGGATAGATAAACAAACAAATACAGAAACAATGTTGGTTGCATTGACACAAGATCAACTCCAAGAGATAATTAAAAGTAGAAGTACGACAATTATTAATTCTGATTCGTTGCCGATATTCAGAGGAAGAAGGAGGCCAGAAGATCCAGCTTTCGAGGAAAAAAACACATTTAAGCAACATTTGAGTCTATTAAATAATCATATATCCAGTTTAGGAGACAAGGACGATGCAGAAAAGAAGAAAATCCTTCTCAGAAGCGCTGACTGCAAGCTGGAAGATTTTCAAATTACTGTTAATAACGTTGTTAACGGTAAAACATTTAAAGATAGCACCTACGAAGAAATATGCACGGTATTAGAAGATATATATGTGCAGAAAGACAGCAAGGATATCTACAGTGTATGTCACGAATTATACACTAATAAATTGAAAGATGAAACTACAGCTGCCAGTGATATATTAAGTACATTGGAAAAAATTGGTGAAGTCACCGAGTACATCTTAAATGACGCCACAATGAACGCACAATTCCCCGTAAGGACGGCAACTGAAAGTGATCCAGCATTCAACGGCAGATTGAAGAAGCACGCAAAGGATCTTATGAATACAGCTATGTATTTGACGATATTGGGACCACAGATCAACCCCAGTATCGTCAAGGGAGTTATAGAAGGACCGTTCAAAACAACAGCTAATTTACTGTCCGCTACAACAAAGAAAATAAGATCTTTGCCACATGACAAAAAAATCCTAATACCAAAGAAAAATTTCAATGACACAGAAACTTTTTTGATAGAAAAAACTGATCAAAGAGTAGGTGAGAATCAAGGTAATTATCACGATGATATGCAGGAAGAAACAGAAGCATATGATGCAAGAAACAGAGGAACAGCAGGTAGGTATGCACGCAGAAGCAGATACAGATACAATCACACAGGCAGAACAAATGTACCAAACACTAATACCTACCCCCCACAGCAGAATAGTGATACAATTAAGTGCTTTAGATGCTATAAACTAGGCCACATAGGAAGAGAATGCCGTGCTCAACAACCTTTTAATCGAGGACAGAGCAAGGATTTTCGAAAACAAATGTAAATACGAACACTGAAATAAATACAACAAATAAAGTTAGTAAACAACATGGTAGGGTTAATTTAACTAAACATGTAACAAAAACAAATGCGATATCGGTCGGTAACTCCGTACGCGCATGTGAATTGAACATGAATAAATTGGATCCGGTGTACGTTAAATTCAATGGTGAACTTAATTCGTCACTCAATGCAAGAAATCGATGCGAATGTAAAAATAAGTTCGATTTATTAAAAGAAGTAGAGTTAAGCGTTGTGGAGAAAATAACAAGCGAGACGTATATTACAGCTCAGTTCGTAAAAAATAAGGATGATTTAAGCGGATTGACGGACTGTCATTATACGATAAAAGGGACTTCTAAGCCAACGATAATTTTACATAGTAAAGAATTTGATTGGGAAGCTTTAATAGATTCAGGAAGTGAGCGAACGATTTTAAACAGTCGTAATTTTAAATACATGGCGAGTAACGAAGACATAATGAAATCGGACGTAACTATTAAAGGCATAAACGGACGTTCCGAAGTAAAAGGTGAAATAAATTTTGTATTAGTATCAAAGTCAAATAAGCAAAGAGTAAACGCTTTACTAATCGATAACAACAGTCTACCCTATGACGTCATATTAGGAAGGGACGTGTTAACGAACGCGCAGATTGATTTTGATAAAAATATTTTGAAGTTAGGTGAAGAAAAAATTCCGTTTATGGAAAAACGTAAAATAGCTACTAAAGAACTATTAAGCACGGATTGCTTAATAGCAGAGTTAGTTCTCATTTCTAATAGGTCAAAAAGAAGAACTTTGATTAGAGAAATAAACGAACGAACAAACAGCCACAGTAGTATTGCGAAGGTAAGGGTTAAACCTCAATTAAAACAGAAAGGGCAAGCAGAGGTTATGAAGTCCGAGATAAAAACGAAGTCTAGGAAAAAGAATAAAATACGCAAGAAGAACGGTAATGTTCATATAAGTAGCCAAGTCGTTGAGGCAAATACCGTTAAAGTTCTTTATGGTTTTGTAAAGAACAACGAAGCAGGAAGTTATATCGTAGCTAAAAGAAGTTTCAGTTCGGGTTTAGTGGTAGCCGAAACACTAATAAAAATCGAAGACATTAAAAAAGAAGGGGATCAAGTGTCAATATGCCCAGTTTTCGTAATGAATCCGACTGATAGTGATATCGTATTAAAGGAAAATAAGATAATAGGTACACTCGAAACCTACGAAAAGCAAGTCGAAGCTAATATAGCGACTATATCGGAGTGTTTAAATAATAGGACTCGTAAATCTAGATTAGGAAACGTGTTGAGTGACGAAAAAACAAAGCCATTTGAACGAAACGTTACCCCTGATTTAATTTATGAAAAGTCAATGGTACATGCAGTTGGAAATAATGGAGAGCCATTAGTTTCAGTGCATGGCAACCGAGAGATAAAGTGTAAAATATCACGTGACGGAAGTGCTGATATAAGCCGTGATATCACAGTAAGAAGTGATGATGTAGAAAACAATTCTCAGACAGTGCCATCAGCACTGAGAAGGTTAGTTAATGCTGACATATCATGTGGAATGTCAGAGTATGAAGACAAAACGACGCAGTTACTAAATAATTTTAGAGACGTAATTACTCTTAAAGACGAACCTATCGGAACTACTAGTATATGTACACATAGTATTAAACTGAAAGACCCTAATATAGTTATCAATAAAATACCATATAGAATACCACATAAATTTCAAAAACAACTTGAAGAATTTAATAAATCAATGTTACAGGAAGGAACTATTGAACCTTCAATGTCCGAATACAACTTCCCGGTAATCGTGGTTCATAAAAAGAATGGGGAAATACATCCCGTAATAGATTTCAGATCTCTAAATAAGTGTGTGCATATACAAGGATTTCCTTTACCTAGAGTTGACGATATGTTAGGATCATTAGGTGGGTCTAAGGTATTTTCTAGTTTAGATCTAAGGAGCGTATTTCACCAAGTGAAACTCTCCGAAGAATCTAAAAAACTTACAGCATTTGCGGTAAATGGTAAAAAGTGGCAGTTCCGTAAGTTACCCTTCGGGTATGTCAATAGTCCAAAAGTATTTCAAACAATTATGACAAAAGCGTTAAATAAAGTATTAGGGAAACTATGTTTCGTATTTATTGATGACATCCTAATTTTTAGTCGATCATATGAACAACATTTAAATGATATTAGCCAAGTGCTAATGAGTTTACGTGACGCTCATTTGAGATTAAAATTAGAGAAGTGTGAATTCTTTAAACACGAAATCAACTTTCTTGGACATCGGGTGACTACTGAGGGCATCCGATGTATCCAAAACGAAAAACTTAGAGAAGCATCTAGACCAACAGATGTAAAGAAACTTCAGCAGTTTTTAGGGCTTGCAAACTACTTTCGTAAGTTCGTCCCTAAATTTAGTCAGAAAGCCGAACCATTATATAGACTATTAAGGAAGGACACTAAATTTGACTGGACTGACGAATGTGAGGCTAGCTTCACTAGTCTCAAAAACATTTTGACATCAGATACGGTTTTAGCTCATCCAAATTATTCCAGACCGTTTTATCTATTTACTGACAGCTCAAGTATCGGAGTTGGCGCAGCACTGCTACAACCAGATTCGACCAAAAGCAAAACATTAAGACTCATAGCCTATTTCAGTAAATCATTAAATTCTACTCAGAAAAGGTACTCCACGACTAAGCAAGAGTTCCTTGCAATTCATCTAGCTTTAAAGGAATTTCAATATCTATGTCTAGGGTATCCTATTACCATTTTAACTGACCACAAACCCTTGTGCGCATTTTTTGGTAATAAACTTCCATTAGATTCGGCATTGGCCAGGTGGGCCATTGAGGCTAGCACATATGATTGCACCATTAGGTATTTTGAGGGTAAACGTAATGTAGTAGCAGATACTCTTAGTAGATTAACTCCTCTAACGGAAGAAACAATAGATGAATGCGAACTTTTAACACCATCTAATGAAAGTTTTAGCTCAATTGAAAGTTTTATAGCAACCACAAGATCGAGGGCTAAGCTAAATGTACCACAAATTATAAACAACAATGACAGTGAATCAGAAACAGACTCAGAAAACGAACAAGAATCAGATCCATCTAAATTGTATGAAATCAACAAAGAAAAACCATTTCTGAATTACATACCTAAACACGAAGACATAACATGGACATTAAACAGACTAAAGACTGCACAGTCAAACGACTTTGCTTGTAAGGAAATAATGGACATATTAAATAGAAGAAAAATAGGAACATCTAAAAACATAGATGAGTTTTTCATATTAGACGGAATATTATATCGACATAGGAAAATAGATACTAGGGCAGTCAGTATTGTTAATTATGTTATACCAAATGAAATGATCAATTTAGTAATTAATTCAATACATTTTAACACTCATTGTGGTTTAGCTTATACGCTATTTAAATTTCGACTAAAATACTATCATTTTCAAGAAAGATCGGTCATAGAATCTTTTATTAAAAGATGTGACGTTTGCAAAATCCTTAAAGGAAGTCTAGATACACCAATTAAATTAATATCTGCCACAGTAGCTAATACACCATTTGAAACAGTTTCATTTGATTTTATAGGACCTTTTATTACAACTGACACGAACAACAAGTACATTTTATCAATAACATGTATGTTGACACGATATAACGAATTACACGCAGTAGCTGACAAATCAACTAACACAGTAATTGATTGTCTAAGTAAAACATTTAGTCGTTGTGGATATCCCAAAACGCTAATGTCAGATTGTGCGAAAGAATTTAAGTCTAACGCAATTAGAACTTTCAGTGAAATACATCAGATATATAAGTGTGAGGTACTACTATACTCAGCATATTCCAATGGAATTTGTGAACGCAATAACCAGAGAATTAACAAATTATTAAGATTCTATGTAGCTACAGTAAATCATGATAATTGGGACATGTTTCTCGATATTGTCCAAAACACAATCAACAATCAGTTAAATATGTCCTTGAAAGATACTCCTTCATACGCTCTTTTTGGACGGGATACCTCCCCAAATATACAAACAGAAAATTTGGATAACATTTACAATTTAGATACATCAGAATCAATAGTCAAAGTTAAGGCCAGACAAGCTATATTTATCCAAGATCAGATTAGAGCTAACATAATTAATCAATCAAACAAACGCATAATTTATCACAATAGGACACGAAAAGACAAAATTATACAGATAGGTGATCGAGTATTAATTAGAAATCATCAGAAAACACATAAATTACAATTAAATTGGATAGGACCAGGTACAGTATTACAAGTAAAAAAAAAACAAAGCTATAATTAAAATAGGACATCAAACGATAACAAGTAACATAAATTACCTAACTAAGTTAGAAAATTTCACAACCAATTAATTAAATAATTTCATTAACATCATTAAACAGGAAATCAAATTATAAGCAATTTGAATATAAACATCATATAGGTAGCCCAAAAAAGGAACACATAACACGAAGTAACATGAGGTAACATGTAACATGTAGTACAGGAACACGTGACATATAACTCGGTTACATGCAAAGATTCAGAGAAATGTTTACATTTTTTTGCTTACGCAAGTCAAACAAACACACCCTGTAACTCATTGTTCAAAATACAATATTTCCTTTGCTCAGTAAGAGAATTATTGTACATGTAAAATAATTGTATGTATTTAATTTAAGTTGATGGGATGAATTATGAATTTTATTAATATAAAATTTCATATAATAATTTTAAGATGATTAATTTTTTTTGTATGCATGTTAATTTTAAATTTTGTGTTTAAATGTTGGTGTAACGAATAAGATGAATTATACTTTGTAAATGTAGTAGTTAAATTGTTTGAAATCAGAATGAAAATTTGAAAGAAAAAAAAAAAATATATATATATATATATATATATATATTCAAAATTAGGATGAAAGACTGAAATAACTTAAAATCAAAAATGATTAATTCAAAATGAGACTGATATCTGATAAAATAACTAAAAAAAGACCAGGGGCCATGAACTAACAGTGTCGTTTTGATTTCAGTGAATCCGAGGCAGCCATATACAGCCGTTGACAGACCCTCAGCCATATACAGCCGTTGACAGACCCTCAGCCATATACAGCCAGTGACTGACTCTCAGCCACTCACAGCCGGTTGACACACTGAACTATACTTCAAGGTCGTGAGAAGGAACAGCTGACGCAAAAATGGGCCAGACTCAGAGTAATTTTGATCTGAACTCGGTGGTGGAGCTGATCCAGAAGTCGACTTCAATGAACAAGGCTCATTTAGAGCATGCTATTAAATCCATGGGGTCAACTAAATATGACCTGATCCCGGATTTATTTAGCGATGTTTTGGTGTTAATCCTAACACTGTTAGTTGTGATGATTATGGTGTGCGGGTACAATCACTCCAGGAGGGTAAAGTCCGACGAGGACATGAAGATGTACGAAATGCGAAGTTTGAAGTCAAAAATGGCGACAGAAGCATTTAATCAGATTAAAAGAGGGACCCCTTTAGAACAGGGAAACTAATTGGAACGGTAAATTACTTTAATGATCAGGCAATAAACATTCAGGCGACAAACTTTATTGTAATGCCTCATAAAAAACAAAAACCAAAAAGCAAAATTAATAAAACAAGATCTAGCAGCATTTAAGAAATTTTTTTTTTTAGAAAAAATAAAAGTTAAATTAAATCAGACCATTATTTTAAGATTTTTTTTTAATTTTAAGTTTGGGTAATTTTAAGTGAAATTAACAATAATCGTTTTCAATTGAATTGAATTTTAATTTTAATTTTTTTTTCGGTGTTAATTTTAATGTTTAATTTTAAGGATTAAGACTGTCTCAAAATTTGATAAAGATGATCAAAATTCATATAAATTCAAATAAGAAAATAAATTGATTAAAAAGTCATAAAATACGATATCATAACATATGATAAATTAAAATGAATAATTACTTTTATCAATAAAGAAGGAATTTTATTAAAATAAAACATAACTAAGTTAAATAAAATATATTTTTACAATAAATTTTTTTTTTCTTGGATTATAAAATTTTGTTTTTAAATGTAAATGCAGTAACAAATTTGTGTAATGTATTTGAGTGATCAAGGACTCTGATAATATTTAGAATAATATTCTAAATATTAGGAGGGGAGAGGTGAGATCTCAAATAGATTAGGTAAGTTGTTACATTTATAAAATGAAAAAATTATTCATTTTTTGAACTGAGACATAGTAGGTAGGAATAATTTAGAATATTTAGGAATAAATAAAAATATTGTTAAAGCAAAATTAAGATTGTATAGGTAAGATAAAAATTTTAAGAAAGTTTGGTGAATGCACTTTAGTCTGACATATTTCTAGAATGAATTAACTCATATTTTTCAATTTGCTAATAATATATTTATAGCCGGTTCGAGAAATTTCAAGAGATCCAAAACACATGTTTCCACTAACAGCGTGAGCGTCTGAACATTGTTAAATATAGAGTAACAATGGGTAGGCAGACCAGCTGGCAGTTTTGGAAAAATGTGAATTGTAACTTTGAAATTTTCGGAAGGGGGGAGCGATGTAGTAATGCAAACACATCAATTGTGTATGCATAACTGCTATCATGAACCTATATGATTGTGAGTAAGTAACATTCAAGTTAGTTACCGATCGGCTCGCACGAGATACACACCTTATCTCAAGTCTTAGTTATTGAGACCTTTACTTGTGAGCGTTTTAGTGAAGTTACACAGTGTATTTACCATTGCTTGATAATTGAATATATTCTCTTTAAAGTGTTAATTATACGAAGTTATCCTAAATACAGTTAAGCTTGGACCAGAGGCCTGAGGTCGGAACCATATTGGCAAGGTGGTTCTAGGGCATGGTACCATGAGTATTTAGTAGAAAGAGATATATTGAGAAAAAGGAATCTGAAAATAGTAAACAGAGTAAGATTCTAATCACACGTAACCCATATAGTGAACCGTTATAAGGTTTCACAGTTGATGAGATAATCCCACAGGGGGACCCGTCACAGGTTTTATCCTTTTTCGTCTCATTTCATTGGTAAGCGACTGAATTCACGGAGTAGCTTTTCTGCATCTATGAGAGCTTTGTCACCGACTGTTTGTAGGTTATTTTTGATCGTGAAGCCACCTTTCTTTCTCACAGCTTCTTCAAGTCCCTTGTATTGGGCTTTCTTTTGACTTTATTCGTTTAGCCTTTGGTTCAGAAAGCAGATGTTAAGTCCCATACTAAATAAATTATCATCTATTACATACGGGGTTTTCTTTTCCTGGGCTTAATAATTGCCCCGTGCCCAACTATTGTCCTGGACCCAATTATTTGCGGGCCCGATTGTCAATGCACCGTTCTTTCATAACGTATCCTTTTTTTTATAGCTCTTCCATATGAAGATTGTGAAGTTTTCCTAAACTATTATTTTTGGTCCACCCTAGTGTATATATTTGCCACCGACCGTTCTCCTCTATCGTCGATCGTGCTGTGCAATCTGTGGATTCTTAATTAGTGTAACCAGCGATCGATCGCTGCGCGTTCGAGGGATATTGAAGACAGCCTTGACAATAATTATTTATAGTTAGGTTAGTGGTCTGGGGACAATTCCGTCCTTCCCATGCTGAGTTCGACAATGACAAAATATAATATTACTGTTTTACTGTTCATTAAAGCAACCTAAGTAAAAGATAAAGTATTTATTTTACACTTACCGAATCCACTAAGGGCGATAAGCCTTCATGAGCCTCCAACCGGACCGCTAACCTAACCTTATGTAATAATTATTAATGCTGCCTTCAATGTTCATTGAACGTTCAGTGATAGATCAATGGTTGCGGTAACGATGGATTTATATATGCGTAATGCGAATGGTGGGTTGAATATTAGTGATAAAATTGTGGAATGAATGTTCTTAATGATTAAATGTAATGGAATTAACTGTGCAATGAGATAGAACAAAAATTTCTTCACGAAATCTTTGGTTATCTGGAATAAAATCTTTTGTTTGAAAACTAATTGCACAAAAAGGTTAAAATGCGAGAATTAATAATATGCTTAAGTCAAGAATTTATCCACTATGTTATTTTACTTATTTAAAATTTTAAGATGTATAGCTTTACAAGTTTACATAGTAATGTAAGAGGTAACATTATTCCTATTTAACTCTGTACTATAGGAGGAGAAGTAGGAGAGGCAGGGGGGGGGGATTTTATAATGTCTCCAGCTTCTATAACTAATAAGTAATAGATGATTGTTGTTGTGCATTTAACTCTTAAATGGTGAATTTAATTTCCTAAAATTCAGTGCAGGTATTCATTTGATTGTATTCTTGGCATGAATCACTAAAATTTCATGAAATTAGTTTTTTTTCCTTTTATATCTAACTCTTCCCAATAAAGAATAGTTTTATCTATTTCACTAAATAGATAAGCCTAATTTTTTCAACAGATTTATATGAAAATAAATGAACTTAGTGTGAATTCATAAATATACTCTATTTCTCTACTAAAGAGGTATAAACATGAAATTTTACTCAGCATGTGGTTGGTGTTACACACTCTACGCCAAAATTAAAAAAATCATTTGACCAATTATATCATTAACTAATACAAATTAGCAGTGAAGAAATTTGTTTGAAACATGAACAACTTTATTTACTCTCTATATACCTCAGAAGTTCAATGCATTATTACCGGCAATGATAATATAAAGATACTAGTTAGGTATCCTGAGCGTTACTTTAGGTCACATTACTTTGTAAGTAACTGTATTTACACATAGTAACTTTCATAACCATTTGGTGGTAATAAGTGACTTATTCACCTCAATTAGATACCACAATCTGAATAAATCAAAAAGAAGGGGAAAGACTGCTAATCACAGAATCATTATATAGAAAATTAACATGAAAAGTTCTAATTTAAATTAAATGCTATTATATATACTAGATAAATTTTCATTCTTGTAAGTAAAGGAGGCTGGATTAGAAATAAATTTTAAATATAAAAATTAATTTATACCTCGATGAAGAAGTGATATGCACTATAGATATTGGTACTTTTAAATTCGTGCTTATTATCATGAAAGATTAGTCGAAAATTTATTCACTTTATTCAAATTTTCTAATACTGCAAACTTTTATATCAATTTTGCATAGAATCCCATAACGGCTTCTCCTGAAAGTTGTTAGAGGTGAACGGACGGATGAGAAACACAAAGAGCTTCTTTAGGTTCCTGGATGTAGAAATTTCATTTATTCTTATATCATGTTTATATATTAATTTGGAAAACGTAACCTTCAATTTTTTTTGGCTCTGTACTGTAGGATTGAAATGTTCAATTTAAAAGTATTATATCTAATCATCTAGGCTATACATTAACTATTTTTCTATCTGACTACTTCTTCGAAGTCCCTTGTATCTCTTTTTCCATTTCATCTATTTGAGTCAGAGTAGAATTCAGAATCTATGATTCAGATAATAACTAATGTTTTGCGTTGGAATTATATGACTGGACTAGAAAATGAATGAGTATCAATTCACAAACAGTGAATTAGAGATTCTTAGCGAAGGTAATTAAGCAAAGAAAATATATTAAATACTTTGAATAAGATATATTTGTTATTTTTCTTTTTTAATATTGTGAAGAATAGCTGTACACATAAATTACCTTAAATAATTTTTGGGGTATCCATAATAATTAATTTATGAAGATATTAAAACAACCCTTTCTACACTCCTATATGCGGGAGCAGCAATGACTCCCTTTATTAAAGATTCCTCTACGATGATCATAGGTACGACTATGTATTCAATTTAGAAGTTGAAAAACTTTAATAAATGTAGTTTTAATTTGTCTGACTGTTTATATTGAACGGCGAGTTAGTGTAATAAAAGCTGATAGATATTAAATCCAAGGAAGCCAAATATTTTTCGTGTTATGCCAAACGCAATAAAGTTTTAGGTAACCACTCAATTAGCGTATCTTGAATTCACTGTTTCTCAGCTACACTTAATCGAAAATAAGAAAAATATACATAGCTCATCGGAATAGTTAAAATGAATATAGATTTCATCAAAAGCATATGATATTAAGTTTATATTAATACGACAAAATACAATTTTCTCCTCTTCAAAAATATTCAATAAATTCACTAATTGGTATCTATGTAGTCATTTACTATTCACTAATTGGCATCTTTTTTCTTACTACGTGTGGGAGGTGCTTATATTATGCAACGGTGTCAAATCTCAAAATATTGTCTGAAAACTCCACGGTTTTTGCTAATAAAATTCAAAGTGACCTCGTTTATTCTTTCCCCCATAATACAATGGATATGTTAGAGACTGATGTACAATGAATGTGTTAGAGACTGATGTAAAATGGATATGTTAGAGACTGATGTACAGTGAATGTGTTAGAGACTGATGTACAATGGATATGTTAGAGACTGATGTACATAAAGACAAACTCCCACATTTTATTTGTTTCCAATGTCATTTCCAAATTCACTTGCGGACAATGTTCAGAGAACTGTACACTGTACAGTGTATATATACTGTACCTATATACGAGACAAGGAAACCATTCAAGATTTGAGTTGGAAAACCAAGAGGGGTTTCCTGTAGAAACTCCTTCACTGTTTCATCCAATCGAGAAAATAAATGATAACTTATTAACTTAACGATAACTTAGTACAGAAGAGAACCTTTAAATGGTTTACCCTTTTAACGAATTATGAGAACAAATGAACGCATAAAGTTGTAGTACGACCTGCTCAATCATGAAATCAATAGGTAGACGCCTTATTGAGACAACGAACGATCCAAGAGAGTCTGCCTGGCTCCAACAGCGAATGGCTCTTGCAATCCAGAGAGGGAATGCCTTCACCATCCTCTCAGCCACGAAGGAGAGGTTTTAGAGCGGTCAGGTTCACCTTTTCAGGGAATTCTACCCCTCATTTGTAGTTCATGAAAGAATTTCCTCTTCTGTAAAAATTTTATCCTTCTTGTTTTTAATGGGAAAATATTGTCTTTAAAATAAAAGCTGAGATTAATTGCGTATCAACACTCCCACCCACCGACGAAATAATCCACTAAGGTCGTGTTAACTTGTCAAAATGATAAGAACTAATCTATATAGTTTATTTTATTTCAAATTTAAGATAAATATTAAATTCAGTACCTGCGGTACTATAAATTCAGCGGTACTAGGACAGAGTATCGAAAGACAAAGTATCGAAAGACAGAGTATCGAAGGCCAAAGTATCGAAAGACAAAGTATCGAAAATTTGATCGATTTTATAATACTGGAGAATTGATTGAATGAAAAACTGATTAAATGGAGAAATCTTTCTTTCAAAATAACATTCATTACATTTGAAGAATGAATTTTGTTCATTGACCGACAGTTGGGCCCAAGTCAATTACATGGGTCCCGACAATTGGACTCACCAAAAATTGAGTCAAAGACATTTGGGTCCGTGGCAATTGGGCCCCAATACAATTGAGTGTAGTACAATTATTGATCTCCAAGAAATTTGGGCCCAGGGCCACTATTGATTACATTAATAAAATGGTTACAGCAGACACTATAGAGAAGCTTTTCTTTGTTATTACAGTAGCAAATTAAGTTGATACCATATACTCCGATAAAAGTGGACTCGAATTTAACCCGTAGAATTAAGATTTTGCCTTTCTATAAAAGAACACTGTATGCATAATATTGAACTTTTATTTAATGCTTCAATAAGGCTTATTTCGTAGATATGAAGGCCATTCAAAAGAAATAGACAAAATCCTCTTTTCAAACCATGTGTGTTGAGTTTCTTCAAAAGTGTCATGGAAGAACTGCCTCGTACCACTAAGGTAATTGAAGGGTGGTACAGATCGAGCGATGCACAGAAGAACTCAATATCATCACCCTACTATTTTTTTAATTTAGAGCGATAATAGAGAGCAAGATTACGTTTAAAATCAATTTAAACGTACAAATACTGACAATCAAGATTGCACAAAAAGTGAAGAATGTTGTAACAGTTTTTTTTTATGTGGTCGATTATCTTGTGCACAAAAATTATTGTCTTGGTGCCCAATTGTCCTGGGCCCAATTGTTTCAGGTTTAATTGTAGGTGGGCTCATTTTGTCTTTATTGAACCAGGCTAGGGAGGCAGGGCCTCAACTTTATTGTACGTTTTTCTTTCTAAGCTATATGTCCTTCAATTTTTGTCTTTCTATACTTTCATTTTCTATATTTTGTCTTTCTTTACTATATCCTTCTATATTTTGTTTTTCGATGCTTTGCCTTTCGATATTTTGTCTTTCGATACTCTGTCTTTTGATACTCTGTCTTTCTATACTTTGTCTTTCGATACTTTGTCTTTCGATACTCTGTCTTTCGATATTCAGTCCGCACACCATACAATGCATATCTTAGAGACTGGTGTATATTGGATATGTCTCGAATCAAATTCAAATGGTAGCCTTACATAAGGATTTGGTAGCGATTCACTATAATTTGATAGCGATTCGCAATAATTTGTGAGCGATTTGAATTTGGTAGCGGTTTTAAGTATATTCAACGGTGGCCGGAAATTTCGGTCTCAGAATTATAAATGATCTCTCAACATAAATGACAGTTATGTAGTTTGCTGTATCCGCTAGTTTGTTGTACTGCACTCTTCATGATTGTTAAATAACCTGGCAGGGTGGGGGCGGTGTGGCACGCTCCCCGATACATCTGATTAATAAGTTTTATTTATTTCCGAATATTTCGAGACCAAAATTTCCAAGTCTGAAGTTTCCGCTCAAATCTCATGTTAAATAAATGTCAAATCATGTTAAAATTACTAATGTAGCGTATCATTTTATCCGCTTTTAATAAACAAACTACACATTTTAGTACTCATACTTTCAACTTTTTTTATTATTATTCTTCAATAACACCATTATAAACTGAAACAGAGTTTTCCAAAACCGAGTTTTCCGAGACCAAGTTTCCGAGATCGAATTTTCCAAGACCGAAATTTCCTAGCACCATATTCGACCGCGGTAAACTCCACACTGGTATATAAATTCCACCCCTGTGACAAAGGTCATTAGAATCACAATATAAAGTCAAAGTTTTATTTTTAGATAGCTATTTTTTAAATACTGCGTGTCCATGGAGATATGACTCAGACGCACTGAGAAAAATAAACAACTCCTTGCAATTGATACACCCAGGTGTTTCGAGTTTACCCAATGGCTTTGTCTTCAAAGCGAGACACCTTAGTGCATCAAACTATAGTTTGTATGCAGTAAAGTGCATTAGTTCGATGCACTTTATTGACTTAGCTATAAGTTTGTTAGAATGATGAGGGAATTATTCTTTCTTCATTTTTTTCTCATCATTTTAACAAACTTATTGCTAAGACACTAAAGTACAACGTACTGATGCACTTTAGTGCATCCAAACTATAGTTTGATGCACTAACGTGTCTCGCTTTAGAGACAAAGCCATAGGTGAACTCAAAAACCCAAAAATAATTATGAAATTTCAATTGACTTGAGCAACCTCTAAATATTGTCCAAATGTCCCTGAGTACGATATCCTGGGACATTTGGACAATATTTAGAGGTTGCTCAAGTCAATTGAAATTTCATAATTATAGACATAAATACAAATATTCATAATATGAGAGTTTATTTCAAAGTTTACATTTTAAGCAAGTTAATAATAATTCATTTTTTACATGAAACTGCAGAATATGTTCTTACAACAATGGTTGGGAGTGGGTTGGAGGAGTTCGGTTAGCAGAGACAATTCAATCAATGTTTTCGCTCTTTGTTTAAAAGGTGCTGTTTTAAATTCATTGACAAAAACTCCCATGGTCGAAAAAACTCCGTATAAAAATGCAATAGTCCCCCAAGTCTTAAAACCCTGGGAGCAAGTAAGGATAATGGACAAGCGTCCGATATCCTTACTTGGTTTAATTCTGATCCGTTATCTCTACTTGGTTAAATTCTTAATATTCAAACAATAAATGGAATTGGAATTATATTTCAAAATCTTAAATACCATATTCAATGATATATGCAGACATTTATTCCATTGCTTATTACTTGTTTTCACAACCGCAAAATGGATCATGCATATTTTTACGAAGAACTTCGGCCGATGCTCACCAATGATGACAACTGATTTTTGATAAAGTGGTTAAAAGAGAAATCATTACTTCGAAGTGAATTCATTTGCAGCTAATGTAGCACTGCAAAGTAATGGAAAGAAAGAAAACACTCAGGTTAATTCATGAGGTTGGAAAGAAACAAATATATATAATCATTTCGATAATTTATGTTCAGAAATTGCACTTCAATATTCTTCCAATTAATAAAGTATTCATCAATAATGTATAACCAGTAATATAATATTTTATACTGTTGTATATATAAAACTAAAGGATAAATTTATTTCAACCCATCGATTTTGGTGAAAATTGTCATATTTCTTTTTATGAGGGTACGCCCACTTGAATCGTCCCCCCCCCCCCCCCAGGAGGGTCCAAAGAAGGGAGGGGAGGGTCAAAATTCATGATTTTTCGACTTTTTTATTTTTGGACTGATCGTTCTGAAATTTCTATAATATATGACTATATGTAACTTCACAAAAGAAAAAAAAACACATTTTATTCATGTGTATATTCGTTCAGCTCTCAGCTCAGATAATACTGAACCCGTAATCCACCACGAGGAAATGACTGTACATCTGATTCTACTAAACCCTTCCCGTCATTAATTCCATATTTTAACTTCATTTAAAGGTCCTCTCCAAGCAAATATTTTTATTGCTTTATTAAACGAGGCTAATGTTTCTCATCATTTTGCTGCAAACCGCATCGAATTTGGTAGCATATTTTTTAATTTTATATGCTTTTAAAGATTTTTATAATCAAAACTCTACAAAACCTACTTTACTTCCGACTTTCTAATTTAAGAAATTTTCAGCCTGAAGAAGAAGAATGTACACCATTTGTTTTGATTGTCAACTAGGTATTAGGTTTAATAAATCGATTTAATATTCGTATAAAGGTATAAAATTGAATGAACTTATAATAGAAACGTTTATATACTTTAGGAAAAAATTAATATCTAAAATAAAGGCCGAAAACGCATGATTTGATTATAAATTCAAATTTGAAATCAAAACAAAGAGTGTACAATCTTCTTCTTGAGCATCAGATTAGTGATTCGCTCAATTGTTGCTCACAGAGTATTAAAAAACTTTAAAAACAAATTATAAAATATATACTAAACAGAATTGTATGCGGTTTGCAGAATAATGATCGTAGACCTTAGTTCTATAATATTATGTTTTAAACTCATTTTTTTCCCGGAGCCTGGAGAGGACCTTTAAGGGAACCGTCCCAGAAGAGGTCTCGAAATTGTATCATTTTTTTATTTCATAAATAGGTACCTAACAACCTTATAAATGTTTGTACAAAAAGTCAGAACACTAGAGTGTGCCTGTGTGACGCTATGCCCCTGGGGAGAGGGGGGAGGGGGTGGGTATAGCGCTCTGTTAGTACGAATAACTCGTTTTCTATGGGTCTAATCGAAAAATGCCAGGAACAAAATCGATAGGGAATTTAATTGCGATGTTTCAGAACCGTAGCTTGATTTTTTTTCCTTTTGAGGCACTTCATTTCATTTTTCATTTTGAGGCACTTCAAAATAGCTACAAATTTTGGTTTTCAAACATGGACCTCTAATACAGTTTTGAAGCTACGGATTTTGCGTTTTTTATTTCATTCGATTATCCTAGTTATTCTATACAAAACATTTCAAAGCGATTTTTGAATTTCGATTTTTTTTTTTCAAAATATGGGTTAATTTTTTTTTTTAAATTTTAGTATATTTTCGAAAAATCGAATTTTTCAAAAAAAAATTGAAATTCAAAAATCGCTTTCAAACGTTTTGTAGAGAATGGTATGGGGAAGCGAATGAAAAAACTGCAAAGCTGTAGCTTCGACACTGTTTTAGAGGTACATGTTTGAAAAACAGTTTGAAATTCGTTCGAAATTCGAATAACTTGTTTTCTATGGGTCTAATCGAAAAAATGCCAGGAACAAAAACGATAGAGAACTTATATTTAGTAGCTAAGTTTCATAACCGTAGCTTTATTAATAAATTATTTTACACAATCTAGGGACGGTCCCCTTAATTTTGGGGTTGTATTAATTTTTAATTTTAGTCGTCTCTAGTAAGAGGTCAATTGGGTCTGATGTATCCGTCTCGTCGTTCATCTTCAAACACTTTGCCATTGGTTCCTGTTACTAATATTTTATATATTGACAATATGGATAAATGTGATTAAGTACAAGAAGGAAGGCACAATCTTTAATTTCAACAAGGGTCGTTCATGTCACAAGAGAACAGTACGATCTGATGACAATATCAATTTTGTTCAGCAACTCCTTTTAAAAAATAGAAATGTTTCTGTTAGGAGAAATGGATTAAATATTAAAAACCTGGAAATAAATCTGTTTAATTAATGGGGTTGTTGTCTAATAAATATATTTTTAGTGCTTGAATTTACTTCATTGACATGTTAAGTATAACCCCACTATTATGTTAATGCAATCAATCATTCAGTAAGTTTCATTAAGTTATAGGGTTTGGCATCATTAATTTGATAACCTAAAATTTTGGTATCTTTGCAAAACTTTTTCGGTAAGAGGTAAGACTATTTAAATGAGTGGTTATAAATTTATCGACATAAAATTTACATGGATTATTCAATATGAATTGAAGAATATAGGATATGAAGTATTAGTCTACAATTACAAATATTTATATCATTGAAGTATGAAATTCGCGTGATCATATGATCACGCTAGGCATTATAGATGGTAGCTACATCTATACTCATTTTTTTTATTTTTTCATTTCCAATGCTTTGGGCCTCCTATTGATGGAGATTTTTGTAATTTAGATGAATATGATGTACTTACTTGAAGTTGGTAATCCTGCTGATGACAATAATGCAAAAATGAGTCGGAAATCCTCTTTCGATCATCACAACTTTCAAGCTACCATCTCTTAGCATCTGCTGAATTACATCTTAACAATATTGAATTTCTAGACGAGAAGAAAGACAAAGAACAACTCCAGTTGAAAAGAAACACGTCAGCAAAATCCTTTTGAAGTCATCGTGGGACATGGGTCCAAAACAATTTTTCGTTTTCTTCTTGAGAATTACATCAATTAAAATAACAACATTCAATATCACATGTCTTATTAACACATTTCCTGTGATAGCTTTAACTGTCATAATTTTAGTTTAATTTGAACAGAAAAATATTAATTCTTATTAGTAGACTTTTCCATTTTCTGTTTACAATATATCCTTCTTTAGGATATAAATATACACCTTTAAAAGAAATATTAGTTGAAGAGAAAAAGCTTAGATCTTTTATTCTAAAAACAAAACAATGTATTGTATTCTCAGTTTTATGGAGTAGCGATGGGAAATCCCTTAGGTCCAACGCTAGCAAATGTTTTTATGTGTCATCATGAAGTTACTTGGCTAGATAATTGTCCTTCAGACTTTAAACAATAGTTTATAAACGTTACATTGATGATACTTTCATTCTTTTTAGACACAGATCTCACATAACAAAATTCTTAAATTATCTAAATTCTCAACATAGCAATATTAAATTCACTTGTGAGACTGAAACTGATTCAAAACTTAGCTTCCTTGATGTTTTAATTACTAGAGAATATAATGAATTTGTAACTTCTGTATTTCGCAAAAAAACATTCACTGGCCTTGGTATGAAATTTAAATCTTTTGTTCCATTTAATTTTAAGACTAATATTATTTCATGTTTGATTTACAGGGCTTTTAGGATTTGTTCTCGAGGCACGTTGTTTGAGAATGAATTGTCATTTCTTAGGGATTACTTTTTGAAAAATGGCTTCACTTGCAAAATTATAGATACTGTATTTAGGAAAACTTTGAATAACATTTATCATTCAAAACCTGTAGAACTTAGTTGTGATAGGAAGCCAGTTTATGTTAGGTTAGAGTATTTAGGGTTTGTTTCCAATGTCCTCAAACGTAAATTATCCATTTTGATCAATAAGTTTTACCCTCAAATTCAACTTAAATTCATTATTAATTCATCTAATTCCATCGGCAATATGTTCAATTATAAAGACAAACTCCCACCTTTACTTGTTTCCAATGTTATATACAAATTCACTTGCGGACAGTCTTCTGCGGCCTATATAGGTGAAACACGGAAACAACTAAAGGTGAGAGTTAGTCAACACAGAGGGGTTTCCTTCAGAAACCCCTTTACCGTTTTATCTAACCCTGAAAATAGAAAAAATTTAGAACATTCTTTCGACCATAATCATCCATTTTCAGAAAAAGATTTAAAAATTTTAACTACCTGCAATACTTTAGATTTGAGGACATTGGAATCAATTTTTATTTATGATCAGAAGCCCCAACTCAATTCACAAGGGGCTTCTACGGAATTATTTATTTTAAAATGATTTATTTTTCTAATTTATTTTCATTTCGTTATGTATTTATTTATATTGTAATTAAAGATAGAATTAAGTTTTATTTATAAATAGTCTGTATCCTAGATAGGAGATTAGAGTATATAAATTGTGTATCTTTTAGGTTAAAATTAGGTTTCCTGAGGATGATTTTTGAATAAATCGAAAGCTTGAACAGAAAATGGCAGTTTTTATTATTTCTCTTGTTTTACATTTTATTTTGAATAAGCAAGCATACGAACTATTTTTCTATGCGTTTAACCTCTTAAAGATAACTCACAAGATGTTTCATCAAAATCGGAGACCAAAAGTTAATCTCGTCATTAAAGGGTTAAGAAATATTTATGTTAAGTCAAATACCAGAGTCCATAATTCGGTATTAGGAATTTTGCCAGTGTGGAATTTTACCAGGCGGATTTTTCCGAGTGAATTATTAATTTCTAGGTTCAAATTAGTAATTTTTAAATTAAAAGTTTGAAATGAGAGATATAATTTACATAAATAAAAATATTGTAAGTCACGTGTAGAATAATCTAGTCGGAAAACGACAAAAATATCTGACGTCACCAAGTAGATAAGCTACCAAATTCTTTAAAACACCTCTCGCGTTTCAATATAAATACAGGCATCCCCACTCTAATTACGTTTAAGACATTAAAAGTTATAAATCTGTGGGTCATGTCTCGCACTTATTTTATCTGGTATAGAAAATATTTCAGTAGTAACTTTGGTTGAACATTTTCAGTTAAGCTGCTTTCACCGTAACTATCACAAACATTATGATCATGCAGGTAAGATTGATTGAATATCATTTTGTGATTGTAGAATATTGTCAAGGAAGGAAATCCAAATAATATTACGACAGATATGTACTATATATAAATAATTAATATTCAGAGCAGAGATAAGTAATAATTTCTTCGAGAATTTGAGTGGGTGGAAGTTTGGCATGATGATAATTTCCAATACAGAAAAAATCACACTATCTGCTCGAACCAGTAACGACTTAGGAAGAGCTCCCCTGAGCCATTAAATAGAAGATATGCTGTTAGACGGTATGTTCAATATCGTCAAATGCCTGGAGACGAATGAATGACGTCATATACTCATATCTCACTATCAGAGTACAGGAACATAACGGGTACTAGTAGACGACGCAAAATATGACGTCACCACAGCAACACATTCCTTGTTTGTGACCGAGCGGCTCATAATTCCTCGTATTTGCATGTTAATATCGAGAAGTTTAAAGTCATTTTATAAGGGTTTCGTGTAAAAGAAAAGCGAAAAGGGCGATTGAACCTCAAAGTTGAATATATAGATATAATTCAGGTGTGTTTTTATTGTTCATTTCTTTTACTTATCTATAAGAAATAAGGTCTTAGAGAGATACTACATAAGAGCCTAAACTAGTGCTAGTTAACTGCTAAACTGTAGTTCCTTTGAATAACAATTAAGGAATAAAATAATGGAAATACAATTTAACCAATGCCTTGTTAGTAATTAATAAGAAAAAAATTAAATTTAGAAGTGACTAAGTTTAAGTAGGTAGTCCCATGTTTCAAAGTGTGGTCAGAGTCGCCATTTCCAGTCACCTGGTGGTCACGTCAAACTAGATTCGATCAGTTGATTACTATACACGATATGTTAATGTATCCTGCTCGAGACTATTCATTGATGGTATATTTATATAGAAGCTAGACTGGGTATGAAAGAATGTCAAATTGAGACAGTTTATTCTGTATGAGGTAACCAAAATAATAAATAGTGAACAGTTTTAGATTGTAATTTCAATTAGATATCAATCTATCTACATATTGTAAATGAAATCAGAATCATAGTAAGTAAGGGGACCGTCTCCCTTAAATCTGAAAAAATGGAATTATATATATTTTGGCATAAAATGATGTCTTATTGTTTCACGGATAACGTGTTAAAATATTTAAGAGTTAAAAAGAATCTAGAAGTGCTTCAAAAAGAGATTTACAATATTGTAGATTATACCTGTCAGGTCTGTCAAAAGACCTGTCAGCACAGGTACTGATGGTTTATTTGCTAGATGCATCAAAAAGAGTACAAAAACACCCAAATAAGAGTTCCATTAAATAAGAATTAATGGAACCAGAATTATTTCAGTTAGACAATTATTTTTCAAACCACGAATGCTTGAATTTATTTAAGGATTTCTGTTTATAAGTTTTTTTTTAAATTTATTATTTCATCATAGCTATCTGTTGTATTTTTAAACTTATTCCAACTGACAGTGTTGTCTTAAGGTGCTAATGATTGGGGTATTTACCCTAATAATAAATTATTGTGTAACTTATCGCTGATAAACCACACTTTTCTAAGCAGATATATAACATACAGAAGAGATTACATTACTATCAAAAGGAGACATCATTGGCAGGCAAGTGAAACTCAGTGACAAGTTCTACCACAGTATATTATCAGGAGAAACTCTCAATGCTTTCTCTTAGGTTTCCATATCCTGGCATGCATCAGCTGACCATTAATACCGTTTTCGTTATTATTTCTGTAGCCGAAGGAAGCTGCTCGGGAGGTGATGTCATTTTGACTGAAGGGAGAGGACCCTGAAGTGGAGAAAAGGAAGTATTTATTATATAAATTTAGGAGGTGTTTAACGTCTGCTTCAACATTATAGTTGACGTCAAAAGAAAATTAAATACAAGGGACTGGAAGAAGCAGTCAGAAAAGAGTGGGAAGTGAAGTTAACCACTGACAAACATCTGGAATAACTAAAAGTTTAAAACTATAGCTGCAGTCAAAAAAAGTATACGTGAGGATTTTATTACAGTTTACTAATTTCCAAAAAGAAACTTTACTAATTGTAATGCTTGTAGACATTCTAAAATTCAGTCTGGGTACACGATGACAAATTTTTAAGATAGAAAATTGTGAAATTGGTATCATGCAGAGAATGAATTATGGTATGAAAAACTTATGAGAATTTAGGTAATTCTGAAGTGAATTTACTTTCACTCCAAGAAGCTTTCAGTTAAATATTCATTCCATTGATTAATAAGTAGCTACTTTATTTTTCAAATCTACATTTTGAGAGAAAAGTTCAAAAATATTTAACAGAAGACATACTTAAGTTAGAACTACTCTATTATCACTGAGCCGAATACATCATTAGAACATTAGGTCACATGCCCCTAACAGGATATCTGACTTCTACCCTAGTGGGGTTTAGGTGGTGGATATTCAACTAGTAGCTAGCTACTTTAAGGGAGCAAGACTCACTGCAAGTATATTCAGCAGACATAACATCCACACTCTTGCTCTTCTTTGCCCATTGCTGAGGGAACCTCTGGTCAGCGGTCATCAGGGGCATCCTAGCGTGCTTTCCTGATCTGGGTTTGGGTAGGTTGAACTGCGAGAAGGGGGGGGGGGGGTAGTTATTATTAGGGTTGTGGCAATATGCATATTAAAGCATAGACAAAAGAAATGAAATGGTATCGAATACTAAATGTTTCTGGTGTAGAATGATTCAGTACTTTTTAATTATCTCGGTCTATAATATTTTCGGGATTTACGATATTAAAATCATATTATCACAACCCTAGTCATTACCTACTAACACACTAAAGGAGAACTTATCAATTAATTCATGAAATAATTAGTAAATATCTCAACTAAGATCTAATTAGTACATAATAGAATGCTTGAAATGGAGTTATAAATTATAATTTTTTCCGAGTATCCGCACTTACGTCTTTATAGGAAAGGGAATAATCTGCCATTTTTCAAAGTAAAGGTGAACAGAGTTAGTGAACAAATATGATAACAGAATCAGTAGCTATTGTTTTCAATGTAAAATATCCATGTAGCTAATGAAAAGAAGATATTCATAAGATGCAATATATAATTCAAGCAGATACAATATATACTAAATAGCTGTAACTAACCACTGTTTCATTTTATTATAAATTCGAATATTCAGCGCATATAGGTATTATTTTTGTAGATGTATATGAATTAACTAAGCAGACACCATTTCAATTGTTAATTTTGGTAATAGTTAAGAAGTTAAGTAGCAACTGACCCTCATGCCTCTGGTGTTTATTCTCCTGGAAGATATCCACACATTCTGACTGCCGTCACTGTTGAGAGTGATAGAGACGCGCTTCAGGGTCCTGTTACCGCAGTTAGGACAGAACAACTGAAAAGAAACGGTAAATTAGTACACAACAGCTGAAGAGAAAAGAACATAAGACATGAGGATAATTTAGTAAAGTTTATTCAAAGTCTCAACACCTATGTAACTAGGTCAATTTCTAAAGAAAATAATAAAAAATCCTACCCTAGCAATATAAAGACCTTTGCTCTCTCACTTAATCGCCAAGTGTAACTAGTTACTACCAGTGGCAAAATTAACTTAGCCTGATGCTTCTAGTGTTGAAATAGGGAGTTAGAAGGGGATTGGTATCAGTCAGTTCTTGATAAACACACATCAGTTTTATCAAGACAATACCTAAAGATGGTGCGAGTCACAGGATTTTAGTGGTGAGTTGAGAAGAATGGAAGAGACTAGAACGAACGATTGATTCAATATAATATAAAGCTTTGAGAATAACCTGTACCTAACTAAAGGTGAGAATGACCTTTACCAACTAAAAAGATGAGAAGCAGTATAACAAGAGACATGGAATATTGTGATTGTCAAACACTTTAGATGAATAGAAAAGCGAATCAAGTCATTTGTCATAGTAGCTATAGACTGTAGGTACTATACACTCACCTTAGTCATGTCAGGACAGAGTTTGTAGCAGGCAAAGCACCTGAGAGTGTAAGTACGAGTGTCTTTGATAACTTTGCCATCTACACCCAGAACACGCAGACCAATGTGGTGAAGAACATTCTGCAAGAGAAAACACAAATAAGGAAAAAATCCAAGAGGTAGCTACACTAAAGTATAATATATGTACAGTAAGTGAGTAGGTAGCTAATATGCTTGTTACAATTGATCAATTAAATAAATAACAGCAATATTCTCAGTTTGGTATAAAAAAAGAATGCAAGGTATGACTAGCAATTTACTTTTAGCGTCAATATGCCACTATATCTAATTAAGATATGATAAGTTTTCAAAGCCTAGAAAAATTCAAAATAATCTCAGGAGTTTAAATATCAAGATAGCTGTCCCTCAAACATTTTAGTAGCTAAGTTAAAAGGTAGGCAGAGTAACACACCTGCATTGCAAAGTCACCAGTGATGCAGGCTACAGTGCTCTCTTCAACATCTTCCTCTGCTTCTTCGAACTCTAATTTGTCTGTGAGAGATAAACCTTTCTTGATCCTGTTAACATTGTCAGGAGTTATCCACCCATCGTCATCATCTGAGTCTTCTGAGAGAGAAGAAATATTAGGATTAGAATATTAAGGGGGGAAAATCAAAGTAAATAATAGCTAATTGATAAATATGTAAATAGGGGTTTAAAGGGGGAGAAAACTCTAGGATAGAGCTACTGGGGCAATATAACCCTTCACAATTAGAAAATAAATAAATTAAATTGCAATTATTCCAGAAACTGATTTCTCTAAAATTCAGATAAACGTGGTAAGATATTTCTAAATTAGCTATCAGTGATCATATCAACAATCACAATATTTTTACTAGAACCATGAATAATTATTTCTTGAGGAGGTAACTGGCAATACTGACACCTATATTAATGTTAATTGGGGTAGTTACGAATTAATGGTCTGTAGCTACCACATCTTCTGTCATAAGAAAAAACTATATAATAATTATCATTTTATTTTTTTCTTATTGTGGAACAGACCGATAATTCGTAACTTACCCTAATTTCGTTTAACAATTGCATGCAATCTTGCTCACCTTCTCCAGCTATAGATGAGTCATTTAGAGACTGATCCTGAAAAATAGAAACAAATATGTTAAAGTTTAAAGTAGTAATATTACTATATGTATATTATTATATCAAATGAAAATATCATTAATACAGCTTTTTAGTTAATAATAGATTCACTAAATTTAGTTATAGATAGCTAGGTGCTTTGCAGTGTACAATAATTTCGCACACTAATGTTAGCTACATGCATAAAAATAAATCATACAAAACAGAGAAAAAACTAGCAGCTACTAGCATAATTTAGATACAGAAAAGTTTTTTAAATTAATCTCTACTTAAATAAACCTGGTTAACAATTAGAATAATATAAAAAAGTTTAGATTAGAATGCTACAGTAAAAGAATAAAAAGCAAACATTGGGAAAATAAATAAAATTGAACAAAATTAGTAAAAAAAATATTAAAAGACAGTTTAGAAACTAGCCCTCTTATATGCATTAGATTTCTAATGCTTAATAGCTACTAACTATGTACAGGGTGGGGCGTAAGTTTGGAAGCAATTTTTCAAACATTAATATAATTCAAAAAAATAAGTTCCTAAGAAGGTGATAGGGTTTGAACTATAGTAGAGACACTACATTATGACGTGGCAGTGTTATTTTTTACAAAAATTTAGTCAATTCAAAAATGTCAGACAAAAGAGAAGCCATTATTGCTCTACACCTTGCCGGGAAGTCAGATTCCGTCATTTCAAAGACTCTCTCAATAGCGAGATCGACTGTTTGGAAGTGTGTGAAGCGTTTTAATGAGAGAGGAGACTTGACTGATCGTCCAAGAAGTGGTAGACCACGCTCACAATGCACCAAACAACTGATAAAATGTGCCCGAGAGAAGATCAGGAGGAACCCGAAAAGGTCAATACGATTGTTAGCCAAAACAGCTAATGTGAGTCCCAGAACAATGAGAAGAGTTGTCAAAGAAGAATTAAAGATGTCCTCTTTCACCCTCCAAAAGAGACGGACTCTGTCAGAAGCTGTAAAGAAAAAGAGATTGGAGAGAAGCAAAGCACTTCTAAGAGAATTGAAGTCTGGCACGGCTGGTGAAATTGTTTGGTCTGACGAAAAAATTTTCACAGTGGAAATGGCTCACAACCGGAGGAATGACAGAATAATTGGTAAAAGTGCAAAAGACATCCCATACAACCAAAAAACTGTCCACAGAACCATGAAACCTTCTTCAGCAATGGTCTGGGCTGCCGTTTCAGAAATTTGGAGATCTCCTTTGATTTTTGTGGAACAAGGCGCCAAAATCAATGCTAAATGTTATATTGAGAATATTTTGATGCCAATGTTGGAGTCAGCTAAGGATCACTTCGGTAATGACACTCTATGGACATTTCAGCAAGACGGCGCGACTTCTCACACTGCAAATGTCACTCAAGACTGGTGCCATGACCATCTTCCACGGTTTTGGTCCAAAGAAATGTGGCCTCCCTGCTCCCCAGATGTTAATCCTATGGACTTTTCGGTATGGTCCATTCTTGAATCAAAGGCCTGTGGTAAATTCCATCGCAGTGTGGATGATTTAAAGCGTTCGCTCCAGAGATCTTTGAAGGAAATTTCACAAGAACAGTTGCGTGCCGCAGTAGGAGGAGTTCGGAGGAGATTTGAGGCTGTTATTAAAAACAAGGGGGGACATTTTAAATAAATTTATGATTTTTGAATTCTTAAAACCCTTATGTAATAATACATAACTGTAAATTATTAAATATATTTTTCGTTGGATTATAATATGCACTTTCATTTGCTTCCAAACTTACGCCCCACCCTGTATCAGAGGGGCATTAAAGTATATAAATATGAATTGTTGAGATGAATTAGAATAACTTTGTAATTAATAAATACTTACTGTTACCTACAACTGACTTCTTTTATTACCAAGTCATATAATTAATTTAGTAGAGGTTCAACGTCTGCTTCGGAACCAAAGGCCATATCGCTGACGTCAAAAGGAAATTAAATACAAGGGACTGGAAGAAGCAGTCAGAGAGGAAAGTGGCTCCATGAACAAAGTCACTTACCACCGTCGGTGACAATGCTCATGGATGCAGAAAAGCTACTCCGTGAATGCAGTCACTTACCAAGGAATGTGACGAAACGGGACACAAGCACCGGTGGCTGCACTCACGGATGGAAGAGGAAAATGAAGAGGTGATAGTAAATGAAGCTTACGAGCCTACCTAACACAAAATCTAAGTCCTCGTAGTTGAAAAGCATAACCCTAGCGCTATCCTCTAAAACTGCAAGTAGCGTTAAAAAAATGTAAACATGGTAAAAATGAAAAAAGACAATCTATAATCCAAATCACAACAGTTCGGGGCCCAAGGGACGCCACCCCCTTCTCTTCCATTCACCACAGACAGCTTCAGGATAGAGCCCCCGGGGGCTACCAAGTCATATATAATATTTAAAATTAAACAAGCCAATATTGAATGTGGCTCAAAATTTATATATTTCACAATATAGCTTTTATGATCACTTTTGAGGGAAATCCTTTCAAATCTGGAAAATCCCTTTTAAATCTGGTAATCCCTTTTCTATCCGAAAAACCCTTTTAAGTCCGGAAATCATTTTTAAATCCCAAAAACCCCTTTTAAATCCGTAAAATCCCTTTTAAATCTTTTTAAAACTGGAAAATCCATATTAAACCCCGTTTTTCAGGTAGCTAACTATAACTCCACTATCATCCAAGAAACATTTGCAAAATTAGAAAATTACATCAGCTAAAATGGAATAAAGGTAAAGATTCATGCAATAAAAATATAAACAGCTAGACTCGTGTAGAGTGAAGCATGCAGGAGTAGGTAGATATTTACTGGTGCTAGTTGCTAACGCTTAAAACATGTTGTAGGCCATAAAAATAAATTCTGGAGAATCAATATTAGATAATAGATAGGCAACATTATTAGTAAAGAATATGTTTAAGAATTTTTTTTTAACTCAAATATTATTTTGGAAAAACTTTGAGTGGTTCAAAATCTCCAATCATTGTGTCATAGCCTGCATTAATTTTTACGCTTTTTATTGCTAGAATATGATTATACGGACTAAATATAGACATTATATGATGTTTTGACTAACGTCCTCCACAAAGGACGTTGGTCGTTAAAGGGCTAATATAGTTTATAGGTACTTTTCTCTTAACTTTTTATATTTCATATGTAATAAATAGATTTTAAGTATTTTGGATATGGTTAGAAGACTCAATGGAAGTATATTTCCTATGACCCAAAAGGAGGATGGTGACTTTAATTCTCTCTCCCTTTCCGAGTTTTAGAAAATTCTCACGTCTGAATGATTGCTGAAGAAAAGAAGCATAGAATATGTACATCTCCTATATTACAGAGTATTCGGTATCCATTTTGAAAATAAACCGATGTATTTTAAAAACCAACAAAAAATGGTATTATAAAAAGTTCAAACCCTTTTGCTACCATTTTACACAATCACTTCAATTTGAATTCAACAGTGTGATTTCATAATAATACTCTGGACATACAAATTCATTCCATTTTAAATTACTTAAAATAGAAAGTAGGTATTTAGAAGTCATGACGGTAGCCAAAGGGTTGAATATTATTAGGTGCAATACATTAAAATCATCCATTAAAACAGAGGTAGAAATATTACCACCAAATTATCAAGAGTGAGTAGCAACTCCTGAGTAGTGCTATGCAGGTCACAGTGAGTAGCATCAGCCAAGTCAAAAGAACTGATGTGACGAAACCATCTCAAAACATTGGGATAATCACAAAGTTTCTCATATCTATCTTCTGCATTTAGTAATTGCTCAAGAGCTTCCAATAAATAAACTGATCCAGTAAATTGGGGTTTTTCCATCCAGTTAATCAGTTTTGGCTCCAGTTTTGCCATAGAGACTAGTTTGGACACAATAACGGCAAATAAATGCTCATCGTAGAGTTTGGGATGGTAGCCTGAGACGTAACTGTACTTCTCCAGATGAACATTAATTACTTGAAGTAGTTCCTTTTGAAGAACACGAATGTCCTCAATGGTTCTTTCACCACAAAATGTCACACTGGATACCTGTACATCAATTCATTAGCTACATTTCAAACTAACGAATCAATGATTACTGAAGCAATAAGCCTATGATAAAAAAAGAATAGAAATTCTGCGGGAATGAATTAAGTGTTATAAATCATATAAGATAACAATAATTACTTGATATGAATATTTAGAGAAATAAAAATATGAAGCTAACATTTCTTTCAGCCTAACTAACTGAAACAAATTTAGAAGTATAATCAAATGCTTTGTCATTACCTAAGTCTAATGGAGCAGCTAGATAATTCTTGTTTAAAGAGCAGAAACTAGATGAAAATGGCTAAATTATTGCTAGTGTCATCTTGAAACACAACAGCTATTAAAAAATGCAACTTACTGGATTTTTTTCTTTGGGATAGTGGAATCCAGGTGGCAAATCGAAAGTTGAGAAATCCCTTGGAATGGAAGATCTGGACGCTGAAGAAGTTACTGACACTGTACCATCATCATTCTTTGGTCTATTCCTTCTTTTAGTATTCTTAATAACACACCATCCTTCATCATCAACATCTGTGTCAAAGAAAAGTAGAATTTTTAATAAACAATTCAATTTTTTAATTATGACATGGCTAGTTAGTAAGTAAGAGCTATCATTACATAACAGAAATGAAACTGGATGACAACTCAACTGGAGGACAAAAAACAAAGGACACCATCTTTAGCAATTGCACCGAATTAGTAATTCATACAAGAATTAAATTTTGCCTATCAATTTTATCTAGATTTTCAGTCAGAAATTATTTTTAATGCACTTTATAAACAATAAAATCACTAACAGCTAGAGAAGAAAAGATATAATTACTGTTTTTTATCAAATACGATTATTATTTATTGATTAACTATAATTAGATAAATAAAAATAAAAAATCGATAGATAAAAAATTACCAAATAGGTATTCATCTCTTCCACATTATTGAAAAGAAAATTACAAACCATTTGATTTAGTTTCATTATCTTCATCTGAAGCGTCTTCTGTTTCTTCAGCGACATTTTTGAGTACAGGAACAACTTTAATGTTATTGGTAACTCTTTTCAAAGGTTCCAAACGCAAATGATCTGAACCGTGAGTTTCAACTTCAATTTCATAGGCCAGAGCCAAAACTTTGATGTCTGCTGCAGAGAGAACAGCGTAGTCACCCGTCTTCTTTGTGAATTCAGTGACTGAAAGAAAATGATGTAACATTCGATTAGTCAAGTTATTGCAATATTGGATGAAGGTACATCTAATATGTGGATGTCATTATGCACTCCATGTGCAAAATGACATCCAATTACATTATAGTTCACAGTACTAATAAAGAATTCATTTTGCTTTCTCTGAAAATAAAGTATCACTTACCTACTACAATTTCATTGGTGAACCAAAAAAATTCATTGCAATAGTTAAAATATTGTTCAATATGGAGTGAAAATTCACCAGCTACAAGTTGCTTCACTGAACTTTATGACTGAATTACTGAAAATACTTATCTTTCTTCTTGGTTACTCACCAAATCTGATACTTTCAGCTGTTGCAGACCTGTAATCAATAGGTACTGGGTAGGATTCTACCTGACGCTGTGTCTGTTTGTCTCTGATTTCACGTATGACATCCTCGCATGTTATAAGTCTCTCTGCAAGCTCCTGAAGAGAGAATACATACCATGTCAATTTGGATTAGAAAAAATAAAAAATGAGGTCAAAATTAGCTTTTGCTTACCATTCACACAGATGAAATTAAAAAAATTAGAGATTTTTTGTTCAGAAAATTTGAAAACTTATAAAGGCTTTTTTGCTCTTATGTTTATAATAAATTGCTAATGAACTCATTATATATATAATTCTATAGTTTTTAACCAGTAATAAAATTTTCTAGATATGAGAGTTCATGGTAAACAAAAAAAATTCTATCAATCACCTGCCTCAAATTGCAGCTAACATTAACATCAAGTTATTTATTGACAATATATTGAAATTTACACTATCTATATAAGAAAGAGGTTACTATATAGAAAATGGAAGATACGATACAATTACAAAATACTATTAATGCTAATGCTATTTAGATGATAATTTTTATGGCAATTGTAATAGTCAAGTCTCTAGGAATAAAAAAGTCTATAAATCATAATTACAATAATAAGGATGGTTGGATAAATATAATAGGAGTTTAAATCAACTGAGAATTGGGTGTACTCACATTAATACATAGCTACATTACATTTAACATTCACAACTTACCCATAACGGTACATTTCTCACAAATGCAGCAGTATCGACAATCAAGGTCTCTGATTTTTCTGGTGTCGGCATCTTGAACTTGAGTCTCCAATTAAATATCTCACAATAAACCAGTAGGTAATGAAGCTGTATATTAGAGTGAGGATGACACCAACAAATAGCACTATATAACTTTCAAAATCCCAATTTAGGTACATGAATTGTATTCTGGAATATTTATAGAATTATATATATATATATATATATACATATTAGCAATTTAGCATAGTATAATGCTCATTAATATACTGCTATGCATAGCACTGTCAGCCAAATATGGGACATTTTTTACATTTCTGTACAAACAATTTTTAATTAATAATTTCCTCCTATTTTCACATGTACTTTACTGAGAACAGAAGCAAAAATAGAGGACTTCTTAGAGAACAGTTTACCATAGCTTCAGGTTCTGCAGTCTGGTGCATAGCTAGTGCTCAGATGGTGACTCACAATTTCATATTATTGTATTATTGCAAATGCACAGTAGTCCAGTCTGTATTTGGAGGACTTGATCCCATGGACTTTTTCTTAAAGTTAAGTTTCACAAAAATATTTCCAATAAGTTGACTGATCCACTAACATTTGTTTTTAATTTGGCCATCAAAGAATACTGTCGGAATTTTAGGAATATATATTATTAGAATTCTCAATTTTCTGCTTTTGAGTGTTGCCATATGGAATATTTTTCTGATAATTTAATTCAATTCCTTTAATCGTCAATGTGTTATACATCGATAGGCGCTATACGAGAGCTACAATTAAGTTAACTTATGGTTTTACCCTCGTTTCAGGTAAACTCTGTTCCAATTAATATAATACACTTTTTTCTATATGATTAGGTAATTTAAATGATGAGGAATACGATGAAAATGATGCTTTAATTTTATTATCATCATATGTATTTATATCACTATATTTTATAAATTTATTTAATTATGACCAAAAAGTGCAGTAAGTTGAGAAATCTCAAATCTCGGATAGCACTTTATAATTAAAGTCAAAATGTATATTTTATAACTTATAGGCGCAGTACGCATATGAAATCTTACATACTCATAGATTTTGGGTCAAGAAGTTTGATGCAATTGTCTAAAAGGTAAAATAAGGCTTGATTTATTACATATAATGGTTTTTTCATGAAAATTAAAATTCTTCCAACCATCAAAAATATGATATCATCATATATAAGTAGTAAATTGAACGTGGAGTTCCATGCTCCAATTGAAATTTGGAAAAAGTGATTTTTGAATGAGTTATGGATATTATTATAAAGTGAATTTCTTATTCCTCCAACATTGAAAACTTAAAATTGATTTAAATCTTTTATACTATGTAATATAATAAAATTTTCTCTGTAATTTATATCTCCAATACATAATCTATGATTGTTTTAGCCATATAGCTATTCTAAAGGGCGATATATACTTTTAATATTCATATTACTTAGGATTCCACCCACGTGCATTTCTATATTTCTAACTTAATTTAAATCTTTTATACTATGTAATATAATAAAATTCTCTCTGTAATTTATATCTCCACTACATAATCTATGATTGTTTTAGCCATATAGCTATTCTAAAGGGAGATATAAACTTTAAATATTCATATTACTTAGGATTCCACCCACGTGCATTTCTACTAACTTAATAAAATGATAATAATCCAACGGAGAATCTAATTCTTCCAACTAACAACTCTGATAAACGGAAATTAAATAATATTAAAATTTAAGTTATTTGTCAGCGATTTGATTGGTACCATATGCATGTTATGGTAATTCAGTAAATTTTCAATAGAATAAGAATGATCGAAATGTACACAAAATACAATATACATCTCCTTTTATCAACAGATTATTCACATAAATCTTAAAAAATTATATCTGTATTAAACATTTTTTTCTATTTTTTTTTAGTAGTTTCAAATGAACAAATTGCACTGACTTCATACAACTATATGCTCTAACGTTTCAGCTTATGCTTTATAAGCTAAATACGAAGTTGGATAAGCTTTTAATGTTAGGCAAACATTTCAATAAACGATAGTATTTGGTTTAAAAAATTATTAAATAAAGAAAATGAGCAATTCTCGAGGGGAGACTTGTATAACTGAATAGGTGTTGACGGAAATGAAATGATTAAGTGTAGTAAACAAAATTTACTAATCAAAGTAAATAATTCACACACAAGCAAGAAATAATAATTTCAAATAAGGTTGAGTGTAACCTAGAAAATAGAAAACTAAATGGTAGAAATATTTGATTATTGGTACAATTGAAAATATTAATTATTAGTACTCGAAAACACGAAGGTTATAAAGTTAAACCATCAAGGAACATTCTCAACAAGGCTTGAGGAATTATAATGTGTCTCACATATATCAGAATCTCACTTTATATAGTAGGTTTAACTATTTCTTATTTAAATAATGTATAACTCTGGAACTTCTGCTACAGACATATGCTTTAATATCTGTTACTAAATGATATTTACAGATAATGAAATAAATTTAGAAGCTTAATAACAATCAATTACAACTATAAGTTCCATTTAAACACCGTATCTACTTTACAATTTCAGCAGGAAAACAGTAATATGGCAACATTTCAAACAGAACGTTGGAGAAATCAGAATAAGTTGGAAAAAATTTCCGGCCGTTGGAAGAATATTGAAAATGTTGGAAGAATAGGAATATTGTTTCCAACGTTGGAGAAATTACTGTTAAGCTCCGTCCCCAGGGAGCTTGGAAGAAGTGAATTTTTTAAGAACTGAATTTATGATAAAATCTCAGCCAATCAAGTCACAGCGTTGGAAGAATGGGATATCTTAGAATACTTATTATTATTAATAATGGGAGGATCCCCGCTCGCCGTTGTCAAAGCGGGTGAGCACTCAGGCCGCAGGTGGGCCAATCTGTACTAAATCCTCATTGAACCGATCTAGAGACTAGTCATGGAAATCCTCCAGCTTTCTAATTCTTTCAGGAAAGGTAGAAAGATGAAAAAAAAGCTGAGAGTCCTAGTAATTCTGTGGAGGTATGTTAGAAATCTATCCAGAGTAGAGTCCCCAGTCCAGTGATAAGAAGGGCATTCTTCAACAATGCGAGTCCTTGTCTCTGGGGCAAGACCACACCATCTGCAAGTGTCATTGGTCCATTTTCCAGTAATCCTGTTATGGGATCCAAAGTTTCCGTCCCCTGTTAAAATTTGCAAGGCAAGACAACGGGTCTTACCAATAAGGGTCAAAGACAAGAGTCTTGGATAGCCTCTCCTATCCAAAGGCTGCTCGAAGAGCTCCCTATCTTCTTCTGGAGTTATCCGCAATCCACCGGTAAACTGAAAGTTAACATGCACTGTATGGCATTGGTACTTCACACGAGGTCTAAGCTGCCTCCATCACTAGGAAGTCGGCGGTTTCGTTACCAATGGTACCAACGTGAGCCTTAACCAACTGCCCCAGAGAGTTCAGAACATTTGCACATCGGTTTACCGTTTGTCTCCAGGTCCTCAAACTAACCATGGCTTTGATTGCCGCTTGGCTATCTGAGTATATAATGACTCTCTCCACATCAGGTTCTCTGGAGATGATGCTGGTCAGTCTCTCTGCTAACCAGAGTGATCGCCAATATCTCTGCCTGGAAAACGGAGGAGTGATAACCTAGATATTCAACTAGGTCAGTATCATTCCTACCACGGAAGTGGACTCCTGCACCTGTTCTACCAGATTCAAAGCTTAGAGCCTTCCGTAAAACAGGCCACAGTCTAATCTTCCACTATGTGGTCGGGGACCACAGTACTAGTCTTAAATCTCACTTGTAGATTTAACCGAGGGCTGCATAGGTCTCCCGGAAAGGCTAGAACAGGCAGGTCCCTGGAGTTCTTGTCACACCAGTTCACATGGCTCTGGTGAGCCAAAGTGTCTTTGATGTAACCACCCCTCCACAAAGTCACCTGCTTCAACCCGTAAGCACCTGACACCGCTGTCCCTTTGAGAAAAGAATTCAGAGGTGGCAGGCCAAGGAGCATCTCTAATGCGGCTATGGGCATTCCAGGATAGGCAGATGAAACGGCAATACAAGCCTTCCGCTGCAGTGTGGACAGCTTCAGGTCGCATGTCTGAGTCTCCAGCCCCGCCACCCAAACTGTAACAGCGTAGCTCATAATAGGTCGAATCATGGTGGTGAAAATCCATATCATGACCTTCAGAGAAAACCCCAGGTCTGTCCAACTGCTCGACTACACAGTAGGAGGCATCTATTGGCTTAAGCAGACTTGTCAACTGTATGTGGGATCCAGCTCAGCTTTGAGTCCAGGGTCAATCCGAGGTAAGTTACTCTGTCCACAAGCCGAATTTTTTGTCCCATAAGTCTTGGGGGCGATACTTCCATTTGCGTTTCTACGTAAACATAGTAGCAAAAGTTTTATTGCTACACAAGAATAGTCCAGATTCTCTGGCCCAATCTCAACAGTCATCAAACCTTCCTGAACTAGTTCACTAATAGTGAAGGAGTCTATTCCAGTTGATAGCAGGAGTACATCATCAGCATAAGCCTGTGCATAAACTCATGACACATTAGTCAGTTTCCTGATAAGTTCACTCATCACCAGATTGAATAAGAGTGGTGAGAGACTAGTCAAACGAACCGAGATGCTATAATCACCAAGAGTAGCTGTGACCCTTTGGCTCTTAAGCATCCCCATGATCCAAGTGACCAGGTGTATCTCTATTCCTGCATTGAATAAAGCGGACCTTATAGCCGCCAGAGAGACATTGCTAAAGGCACCTTCAATATCCTAAAACAGGGCAAGGGCTAGTTGTTTGTTGAACACTGCTTTTTCAACAGGCGGCTAACATTTTGTTAATATGTGTCTGTCGTCCAGTCCACTGCTCATACATGCATATTCACGGACTACCAGTGTATAGAATATAGTAGTGACAATCAAGACGGTTAGTGTACGTGACGTCATCACCGCAACACTCTAAATTAAATTTAAGACAATCTAAGAGTGTTGAATTATGAAAAAATGTTTATTTATTACCAATATAAGAAGAGAGTAATTGTGCATTCAGTTATTAAAACTACTTGACCCTAATTTTCGATTAAGTCTGTTGCCTTAATGACGTCACGATAACAAGTCACTCTATTGTCATTACTACGTATATAGCAGTGGACCGAAAAACAGACCTTATAATGTAGCTGAGAGACGTTGTTATAGTTCCAGTACTAGAATTTCCTTGTTTTTCAAGCTTTTGAACAACAGCATACAGGGCTGAATCAGTCGAGTGGTCCTGTTTGAAAGCAAACTGATTAAAGTGCATTTTTGGGTTGAGTCCGCCAATGCACTCACTCAGTTGCCAGTAGACCAGTCTCTCCAAAACTTTCAAGAAGAAAGAGGTCAGAGTGATCGGCCTAAAGGACTTAGCCTACAGATACGAGGGTTTCCCTGGTTTCGGGATAAAGACAGCCCTTGCGTTGCACCAGGTATCAGGAACATGACTCAGGCAGAGACTAGCTCGAAAAAGTTGAACCAGAATCTCGCCCAAAGCATGACCCGCCCTTTGAAGCATAACAGGACTGACCATATCCCCACCAGGTGATTTATAACTGTCAAAAGAACTGATAGACTTAACAATTCTCTCCTCCGTAATGAAGTGATCGAATTGACGGTCGCACCAGCTTAATTTTGGCAGGGTAAAGGATGAATCATTGTCTACCCTTACACTACCGGGATAGTGCACGGACATCAAGAACTCTAGGGTCTCGCTAGAGCTAGAATTGTACGTGCCGTCAGTTTTCTGTAAAACGTCCAGTTGTATCTTCCTTACTCCTTTGAGTAACTTACCGATTCTGTTAGAATCGTGTATGTTTTCGTAACTGCTGCAGAAGTTCCGCCAGGTACTCCTTTTAGCTCTACGAATTATAGATTTATATGCGCGCTTAAGTCTTCAGTAATTGTCCCAAGCACTCTCGAGCATCCGTGTTGGATGCTCTGTTCCACGCGGATTTGATCCGTCTCCCCAAGGCCGCCAGTTCCGTGGTCCACCAATAGTTGGTTTTCCTACGGGAACTTACAGCTCTTAGGTGGCAGGTCTCGTCCAGAGCGGAAGTGAGTGCCGAGGTTACCGCTAAAGCGGCGTTGTCAAGTTCTTAAGGGGTATTGAGGTCACCTGATACACACTCAACCACATTATTTTGACCCGACTAATTTATATTGTTTCCAATCGGTATGTTTAATATTCCTACTCACCTTAGTGACTCAGTTATACTCCACCAAATTGAAGCGGATGTATCTGTGGTCCGACAGGGATGGAGCACCGTCAACCCGCCATTCCGATATCTCGTCCGCTATGCTCAGAGAGGCCAGCGTTAGGTCCAAGACTTTCCTTCTGTTCTGTACTACAAGGTTGGTTCATGCTCTCGGTTACATATGTCCAAATTTGTTGAGACTAGGTAATCCCATAGGGCTTCCCCTCTCTCATTATCATTGGAGCTATTCCATATAATATTACGTGCATTAGCATCACATCCTATAAGGAGTGCAATGTTACTATACTCACAATGTTGGATGAGATTCCAAACCTGCATGGGAGGCGGGAAGTCATCCGAATCACATGGCATGTACACAGAGGAGCACCGGACAGTGCCAATACTGCATTCCATAGCAACAATGACCATATCATTGTTGGTGTAACCAGGAACAGACCATACGTTCAAGGATGAAAACGCTACTATGACTGCTCTGTTACACAAGTTATCACCCGCAGGTGCTTGGAAGACCATGGACCCCGAAGGGTTGATAGTGGCTGAGCCACCTAAAGTGTATGGCTCCTGAAGAAGAGCCATGAACGCTGCATCGTGTTCTAGCTTCCTCTGCAGTTCAACAGAAGAACTGTAACATCGATGCACGTTCAGCTGCCATCCATGAACAAAAGCCATGATTGAAGGAAAGGGTCTGGCCCTGGATCTAGGACCCAGAGACCAGATTCAGACCGCTAGGACCCAGTTTCTCACTCACAACTGCTGATGATACGAGACCAGATGGGTTGCCAGTGGGAGAGTCATCCAGGTCCCCAATGTTGGAAGATTCCCCAGCACCTACAGACGGGTCTGCAGGTGAAGTGTAAACCACCATACCAGAGACAGCTCCTCCATCACTGTTGACCGGGGCTTTTAGTGCTAGGGGCGGAGCTCCAGGCGTTCAGTGTCTGAACTCCAATCTGCCCATGCCACAGAATGGTCGCATCTGCTGGAACTGGAATTAATTCGCCAGTGCTGGCTTCTCATCGCCACCAGCTCGTCTTCATTCACCTCACCTCCTCTCATACACCTTCCACAGGGCCGTACCCCCCATCACCAACCCAACACACCTCACCCCACGAACCTCGCCCTGGCCATCCATGCCACCTCCAAAAACTTACAAATCTCCCCATTGTCCAAACTTCCAAATGCCATCACCCCCTCCGTCGTTCTTACCCCATACCTAAGCATTATTCCCTCCAGCTCCGGGCACTCATGGATGAAATGCTCCTAGGTCTCCTCCTCCGCTCCACACACCCCACATCCAACCTCACCTCCCCAGAACCTTGACCTCCACCCCAACCTCAGAGTGTTGCTCCTCACTCGGAAGAGCAGCTGTGCTTCCCAGCTATTGCCGTACGACTCCCTCCCCAATTCCATCCTTCACACTATTGTGAACAAGCGATGTCTTCCCATTCAACTCTCTCCTCCTCCTTCTCACCTCCCACACGTCTACTCTTCTCACTATATCACACATCCGAATCTCCCCAAGCTCCCCCCATACCATGTCAAGTTCCCCCAGGTAGCTGTTTACCAACTTCATCCAGTGACACACCCATCCTCCAGCTCTCATCTTCTCAAACACCGCCCTCAGCACCACATTCTTTGTCTCAAACACATATCTGGCAAATTTTAGCTTGACCTTCATGTCTCTCGCTTCCACAGACGAGCTGCCTACCTCACTCTGGAGTGTCGCAATTGGTGCATACGATGGTGCACACAGCACCCTCCTCCACACCCCATTCTCCACTCTCTGCAATCTCTCCCTCCCAGCCTTCGTCCACACCATCACCTCACTTCCACTCAACACGCTCGGGACCACCACACTCTTCCAGAAGGTCTTTCCCATCAGCAATCTGTCACAAAACCTCCCAACAACAGAATACGTCACATTCGCCATCTTCCTCGCCACACCCAACCGCTCCTCTTATACACCCCAAAGCAATTCTTTTTTGCTGTCACCAACACCCCAAGATATCTCATTTCCTCCACCACACCAACCACCCCAACCTCGTCCAACCTCTCTCCACCTCCATTGAAAATTGAAATGCAGAGCCTTCAGCCGTTGAAAAGTATCCTCTTCAACGGAAAAGATGCGGACAAGCCCACGCATGTGGCCCTGGCCAATTTGTGGCGCCTTATTGGTGAGGTGCAGACCTGCCACACGTAGGTTCGTGTTGGACGCCTCCAAGAGCTGAAGGAGATCCTTCCTGCTCTCTGCCACATCTGTTAGTAGGAGGCAAGTCACCCGGCCCCATAACCCAGTAACCCTTCCGGGATCCAGGTCTTGGAACCAGCTTCTTTGCCTAGTCCTTCACCCACCCAAGTGAATGTTCGTCCGAGCCAATTACCTGTACTCTGCCATTATGGTGAGTACAGCTCTCTACCTGGACGAGCCGGGCCACTCAGGTAACTGCGTGCTCAACCAAGGACTCTTAAACTTGAGAGTCTTTTTCACGAGCACAAGTTTTTCCACAATAAGCGTATCATCACCGGAGGTGGGTCCTACATAAAATGAAAGGGTACTCTTAGCCACCTCAGAAAATTTTAGGACTTTGACCTTCCGAACCTTCTGAGGTGGCTTTTGGGAAGAACCAGGTGTAGAACCTAAGGATAGCTTCCTACTGGAAGGATCGACAGGTTTTAACACCTTGGGTACCGTAGCTGAGGTACTCGGTCCAGGAGTCATTGGAATCGTTGGACGTTCAAACTTCTTCCTGGCACGAGACCTCTGCTTTCTCAGACGATTCTTCAGGCCTGGATCCTATCCAGGATTCTGACCGTCTGAGGTTAAGACCCAGGGTCAGAAACTGAAGCTTCTTTCCCTGGTTGGGCGATCTCAGCAGCTTTCAACGGGTCGATCTTCCGGCACTGAGGTGTTCCAGATCCCGAAGGATTGGAGTCGCCCTCGGGCCGGGGAACCAGAGCAGCATCAGGTAACAAGTTATCTTCCGCATCCTCCGTACGTGTTAGGACTGAGCAAATACCTGGGGAAGCCATATAACATAGGAAAGAATTCAGGACCCGATCAACGTTATCGACACAGCCGAGGCAACAACAGCAAGGCATACGGTCTCTTTAAGGAAGAGACCACCCTCCCGTGTAACAGTTCCCATAGGCCCCCTGAGAGTTCTCAACAGCTCCTCCACTCATCCATCCCCAAAGTGGTTCTCAGGCCACTTCAGTTCTTTCCGAGCTTACACTTATTTTTTGAAAAGGCCCCTGCCAGAAGAAGCAGACATTCTCTCTAACACGTTCACTGCGGCTGTGGATATAGCTGGCATCACTTTTATATTAATGAAGAATAATCCTTATATTAGTAATTATTACCATTTTTGAAAACACAATAAAAATTTGCGTTCAGCACACGGCTGTCTCGATATGCAACAGTGTAATTCCACCACCGATACACATACTGCCTGAAATGCAGAGAATGTTTTAAATAATTTTAAAAAATCTTTATTTAGACAATGAACATTAAAAACAAAAGATCTGCTTCTCTGCTCTGTGACCATGGCTCCAACCATCGCCATGGGAAGTGGCCTCCAACTGACTGTGAGGTCCCTATAGCAGGTCACAGGGCAACACACAAACTGCGGTCATTATACTTCTCTCCTTGACCGACGTAAGTATACTGAAAGCTGTTTCCACAGCTTTGGGTTTGAACAGTTATCGAATGCCAAGAGCCACATATTTGCATCGCTTCCTCCTCTCGACTCCATGGCTGAGCTACCAGGCAACAAAGCCTGGTTACATCAAACAATGTGATGCAATGTGACTATTGCATCACATGTTAAATGTAGAATAAAATATTTAGAAATGAATTAAACTTGGAACATATATTAACACTTTATCACTTAGGGTACTATACATATTAGAAGTAGTTTATAAAATTTTAACTTTTTAAAAAGCCATCAGAAATAGACATGAAACATGATTATGTTTTCAAGTGAATTCTACACTAGGAAGCCATATTACTACTTTAAAATGAGCTAAATGTGGCGACCTTGCTCCATTTTCAGCAATTATGACACCAATCTGGTTAGTTTCCTGTCACAGTTAGAAATATAGTATCTATTATTAGGCTATAGGTATCTAAATTCTACCAACAGTAACCAACACCAACTTAGCAAGTTTGCTGGAATATTAATTTCGAAGGGGAAAAATTCCACTGAGATATCAGCAAAATTTACCATCATAGTAGATGGTATATAAATAATAGGAAAATGTAATTAGAATATCTACCAAGAAGTTTAAAACTATTATGCTAATTGCAATATTGCTTGATGGTAGCCTAAGCCGTAGCATAAGATGATAGGAATTAATTCAAAACCCTATCACAGCTACCACTCAAAAATACCTTAGGCTAACATGAATGCTATTAGTCTGCAGAATATAGGAGATATTTGGGATATTCTCTACAAACAATTTTGAATTAATTCCTATATTTATATTCATTTTGCTACAAAAACTCCATGTTATAGAGTATGCCAGTTATATCCTATTAAATGGCTTAAAATTTTGAGTGGATTTTTACTTTAGGTCCACCCCAGGTAATACAGCACGTGCTGCGCAACTTATTTGTTTTTGCCTCTCTGAAAAACCTGTTCCTAATAGTTCTATTTGGCCAGGATACAATAACATATAGGGTAAGGTAATCATCAGCCGATAGAATCTAGTTAGACGAGACCACGTGTGACCAGAAATATTAAAAATGGCGTTGATTGCTACATGAATAACATTCTTTGTGGTTGATAACTAGTTCATTTTTAATCGTTATGGTTCAATATTTTGACTATACTTGTATCAATAATAAAAGTAGCTATATCCACAGATAAAACCTTTAATATTTAGATATTTTACTTCCATTTATTCTTGGAAAAGTCTCAAGTGGACTGGTGACTCTGATCACACTTTGAAATATGAGACTACCAACTTAAACTTAAGTCACTACTAAATTTTTTTTTTCTGATCAATTACTAACTAGGCATTGGTTAAATTGTATTTCCATTATTTTATTTCATAACTGTTATTCATAAGAAATACAGCTCAGCAGTTAACTAGCATTGGTTCAGGCTCCTAAGTAGTACATGATTAAGACCTTATTTCTTAGAGATAACTAAAAAAAAGAACAATTTAAACAAACTTGAATTATATCCATACATTTATGTTCTAAGTTCAATCACTATTCATCAACATAAACACTTATAAATTGACTTTAAACTTTTCAATATTAACATGCAAATACGATGCATTATGAGCCTCTCGGTCATCAACAAAATATGAGTCATTTTAGTGACCTCATATTTTTGAGTCTATTAGTTACAATACCCTTTATAATACTGTACACTGTATTTGGAGATCAATTTAAAGTTTTTAGTTCTCTTTCATTCTGCGCTGCCGGCGCACACGCACATGTTCCAAGGTCAAATTATAATAGTCATAAGTTTGTTTAATCATATTCCTGTTTTGATTCCTTTTTAAGTTTCAGATTGTTTTAGAATAAAATTTTGATCAAGGTAGCAATTTTTAACTTTCTATGGAGAAGAATTTATATACTGGAATCTTTTCCAGGAAACTAATTAAAATATAAGTGGATGGAGATAGACTTTTCCAGCCCTCATATCAGCTGCTTGTCATAGCTACAGCTTTGATTCTGCTCCCCTATATATATATATGTGTGTCTGTCAGCCCATGAAAGAGTCTACCCATTATCCCTCATTGACAGCAAGTTACCTGTAACTTTATATTGGTCTGCCTAGTTGGCATCATACGGTTTTATACACCTGATCTGGGACTTCTCAATAGTCCGACGCTCCACTAGTCTGACAGTTCCATCTGTCTGTGTTATTTTTATTAATAAAAAGATTAAATAGGTACACTCAATTAATAACTAATCTAAATAATTAATTATTAATTTTTCATTTCTTTCATTTCTGAAATTTTATATTACTCTTTTTATTTTACTTTATTTCTAATAGTAATTTATGATGCAATCCATCACTTTATTTCATCATTTAATGTAGTTTGTTGTACTGCACACTTCATGATTGTTTAATGACCTGGTAGGGGGGTTAGGGGGGCCAAAAGCTTGCCAAAAGTCAGGTAACTCAGGTTTCCAACTGACTATTGTTTGCAGTTAATGTCTGTGCTTTAAAACTGAATGAATTTATGCCTTTAGATTTGTGATTAGTTTCACGTTGATTATTTGAGAGAAGATCATACTCAAGTGAGGTTATTGCATATAAATTAATTCTGAGTATAAGTATTTTTCAAGCTAACTTTTTTTTTTTTTTTTTTTTCAAGCTAACTGTTTCAAGCTAACTATTTATGAGTTTAGTGTCTGTGCAATGAATTAGTTTATGTTTGGAATAGGTGTTTCAATGAAAACATCCCAGGTTTCAAATTCTGGTATAGCTTGCCAAGTTTACAACTGACTATTGGGTATCCAGATAAGCTGTAGTGAATTTTTGCACAGTTTGTACTTTTGGTTACTTGTAATTAATTAACAAGGAATTGTAAGATTGTGATTTGTGATAAGGTTGTTTGAAAAGTTCTACAGATGGAAAACAGCACAGCCAGTGAAGATCTCCCTGTGACACTGAGGACCACTTCAGGCCATTGTAGAAAGACGATGGCCTCTTTGAATTGGGGAAAGTTGGAGGCACTTTCGAGCATTGATACCAGAGAAATATCTGTCACGGATATACGAACCCTGCAATCTATGCATAGGCAGCACCTCAGGGAAGCCAATGAGTTGTGTGACAGACATAAGAAGGATGGCTCCAAGAAAAAATCTGATGGAAACATAATGACACAAGGTATTCATACAATGTGAGTGTTTTAGAAAAACAGCAAGAATATTAGAGTAAGGGAAAACATGAATGAAAACGTACTCTCAAATACCACCTCTTTTGGTGCATCTCTTTTCTCTTGAAATGTAGGGCTTGGAAATAAACCAATGAGGTCTACCTCATTTGTAATGGCAGTGGCTGGGACTGAGCAAGTATCGTCATCTCAGTCCGTGTTCTGCTCGACTTCTGGAACTGAGGCAGGTGGGAGAAATGTGTGTTCTCTTCCATCATTCTGGGACAATTCAAACCACCCAGCTGTTGCAGTATCTTAGCCTCTTCATAGGTTGGTGAACTGGAGTACACAGTTTCCCAGGGTGACTTGCAGCATTCCTTCTTACCATGTTCCTCCCTACAGTATTCCTTCTCATGATGCTCCTCCTCACAGTGCCTCTCTCCACAATGCCTGCCCTCAACAGTTTAACAAAGCTATGGTAGGCAGTGGAATGGTACAGCTCGGCCAGACGGATGTAGCTGCTAACTATCAGCTTGAACAGCAACTCTTATATATCCCCAAATCTCCATATTCGGGAAGAGTGCGAACAACTATGAAACTTGACCAGTTTGTTGAAGACCCATATGCCCTTTGAGAAACTCCAGATTGAGCATTATGGGTATGCAATTCTAAGTTCTCAATACATAGATAATAGAGAGGAGGATCTTATACCTCTGTGAGATTCAGGGCAGAAGGAAGATCTTGGCGGTTTAATCCATTTCAAGGTGCATAATTATCCAGAGTTTGCAAGTATAATGAATCTGAGGGCATTCAGAGATTATGGATGAAGTTGCCTGAAAAATGCAACTTAGGTGACACTCTTATGGAATAAAATTGAAGATCAAAAATGATGAAAGAAACCCTTCTCTGGGGAGTTTTGTCAGGTTTCTTCAGGAAGTATATCCTGAGATCAATGATGATTTTTTTTAGCGACATCATTGTGGATCATAAATAAGGTCAGGAGATCCGTTAAAGTGCTACATTCACAAGTAGCCAAGAGCAATCAGGAGTCTTTCAGGTCATCTGATCCCAGTCGTGAACTTGAAAATCATGTCCAACGGCCTACTCTTTAATTCCCTTCATGCCCATTACATGAATCTGGAAAGAACAATCTCTCTTTGAGCCACAGATTTTGCTTCAGGTGTCTTGTTGATCACATGCCAAGAGCTGCCCCTATTACAAGTGCGATGAATGCAGCAACAATCATTTGACCATCCTACATGAAAATAAATCAAGAAAGAGTAGCAAATCTGGGTAACTGAAAGCCCTCTGCTCACAGGTGCACCGTAGGTACTGAGAAAATATGCTCAAAGTCTGTGTCAGTTCACATCAAGTACCAGATGTCCGACAAAATTGTAACCCTTACGCCATTCAGGATAAGAAGAGCAGCAGCTCGTTTATTGATCGAAGTGTGCTTTATCTCTTGGATTTACAGGGAATTTCTCAGACCTACTCATTTAGAACCTTGAGTAGAAGGGAATCTGATGTTCCAGGAGTGATTATCAACGAGCTTCACATTGGAACATCTGGTACAAGATTCTGAGGGTCTTCACGAATCCCTTCATCCCAGACTCCAGGAGATGAAATTGTGACATCATACATCATTGAAATGCACCCACATCTCTCCCAGTTCAAGGATAGATTTCCTGATTATGCTAGGACTGCGCCAGTACTACTATTGCTGGGAGCAAATTATGGGGAGATAAGGAGGACCAGGTGCTATCGTTAACGTCCTTCCCCCTTTTATCCATGAAACTCTGTTATATTGGGCACTTGTTGGCCCAGCCAGTGCGAGTGACTCTTCAAACTCGAGCATGAAGGTACGAAGGCTTGCAGCCCACAAGCCGATTTGTTTTTGGGGATCGTTCCAGTGTATTGCTAGCTACCAATAATACTCGAATGATTCAGCTGAGATTTTAACATAGGGTGTAAAATGCTCCAAATATTTGAAGTTGCTCTTGTAAATTTTTAATTCTTACCTCGTAGGGGGCGAAAAACTAGTTACCCCTCAAACAAAATTTTAGGAGCTAATATGTTCAGATCGACCTTCCTAAGATCATCTAGTGAGCTTTTTTTAATATCGATCAAAAAAATTAGTTATTTCATATTTTTTATAAATTCACATTTTTTAACAAAAAAAAGTTAAGAGATCAAAATTCAAAAAAGCTCACTTGACGATCTTTGTAATTTTGAGCTAAGAAAAATTAACTCCTATCATTTTTCTGTAGGACCAATCCCCATTGAGTCTATAAACTTGGTTCTAGTACGATTTGAGTAAAAAAGTTACCAAGATAATGGAGTAAAAAATATGGTAAAAAATTACAAAAACACAAAAAGATCAGAAAAATAAATAAAAAGTGAGCTTTTCGTCCCTGCCAGAGAACTCGAAGGTCCCCCAAAGCAACGACGAAGCCATATACCAAAAATGAGAGGCAAAGCCTAAATTAGCAGGGAGAGGGGGGGGGGGGGTTACTGTGGCAGACCTAATCTTTCACATCCCCCCTCTCCATTTTTCAAGCAAAGGCCTATTCCTAGATTGAAAAGAGTAACGCATCATGTAATCAGCATAGGTAGGAGGCTCTGAACCTGAAGCAAATGAAGTATACAGCCTCTCTCTTAGGGTCTCCGTGAAAGGTTCACTTATCTCCTCATTGCTTAAGCAGCGCTGCAATGTGCCAGATCTACAATCACTTCCAGCACGACTGTTAAATAAAGCCACGTTTTCTTCATTGCTATGGATGATAGAGACACCACTGGGATTCCTTCTGTCATATCTTAGTCAAGGTAAATTGATATGAGATAAGTCAGAGTCACTTTCATAGCCAGCATTCGACCGCGTAGCTTCCGCAGCTCTCCTAAAACACAACTCTCTAGTGTTCATTCTACTAACTTGAACAGAGTCTGTTGTTTACCAGGCTGTAGCAGGAAGACTTTGCATAAGGAAAATTCTATGAGAGCACCAGCGAATGAAGCGCCGACTTCATTAGCTGATCCTCGCATAGAATCTTCCTTATGCAAAGTTTTCCAGCTGCAGCCTGGGAAACAACTGACTCTGTTCAAGTTAGTAGAATGAACACTAGAGAGTTGTGTTTTAGGAGAGCTGCAGAAGCTAGGCTGTCGAATGCTGGCTATGAAAGTGACTCTGACGTACCTCACATCAATTTACCACGCCCAAGATATGACAGAAGGAATCCCAGTGGTGTCTCTAGCATCCATAGCAATGAAGAAAGAGGGGCTGTATTTAACAGTTGTGATGGTAGATCTGGCACTATGCAGCGCAGCTTAAGCAATGAGAAGAGAGGTGAACCTTTCATGGAGAGCCTGAGAGGAAGGCTGTATGCTTCATTTGCTTCAGGTTCAGAGCTTCCAACCTTTGCTGATTACTTGATGCGTTATCCTATTCAATCTATGAATAGACATTTGCGTTTATGTGCCTAAAATAATGCTGCGGCTGCTGGTCCAGAGGTTCCGGACTATTTCCCCAAGCTGAAACATCACCGTATGCATAGATGCTCTCTCTAAATCGAGTTAAAATATGTGAATTTTAATAAGTATTTTAAAGAATAGCTGATCATTAGTTTTACTATAACGGAGAAATTTACATGTTTATTTTATGTTTGAGTGTTCGCTTTTAAGTTTTAACTATTTTATTTAAATGATCGCTGAATACAACTATTAAGAACGAGTGTTTTGTAGAGGCAGAAACAAAGTCAGCACATTCCCTACATGACTCTAGATTTATCAGCCAACTAGATCAGGTGGGATATCACCTGTCAATCCAAACTTGCACTTAAATGGCCAGTTTATGAGTTATTTTGAGCCCACTCAGGCCACTCTCAAAAAAGTGGTCTTTTCTGATGATTGATTACTCTGTGGAAGTTTAGCAAACCTTAAAACACAGTAATAAATTAATGGGAACTATATAATCTGCAGCATTTAATCTCTAAAATTCATCTGTTACCCTAAGGTATTTCCCAGAGTGGTTTTGAGCTCTTCAATTAAAAATGGAGAGTCTAGGGAGAGAAATATCCTAATTTTCTCCATTGCTACAATGTTATTTTGGAGAGAATTTATGATAATAACATCATTTTTAATATCTTTGGAGAGAGCTGGAGAGACAAATGGAGAGTTCATGAGCCATAATATTTCACTTGGGAGACTGAGAGTATTGGCTATTTTAAGCCGATGCTAATACAGAGTAGTAACCGATAGTCAGATACCAGAAAAAATGCTGATGGCGAGAAATTTCTTATTTTTCTCCTATGCTACAATGTTATTTTGGAGAGAATTTATGAAAATTTTGTCATTTTGGAGAGAAATTTGGTGATTTTTGGAGAGAGCTGGAGAGACAAATGGAGAGTTTATGAGCCATACTATTTTACTTGGCAGACCATGACCAAGTAAAGTTAACAGACCAAAAATGAAGCTGGTAAAGATAACGGACCAGAAATAAAGCTAGTAAAGATAACTGACCAGAAATTTAGCTAATAAAGTCAATGGACCAGAAAACTTTTTTAGTTTAAATTAATATTTGCTTTAGAATTTTATAAATATACAACCTGATTAATGATAATATTAATGATTATACATGAATTTTGCATATTTTATTAATTGAAAGAATTGATGAAAAAATGCGATCCATTTTGATCCAGACTGTCCCAGATTGTATTTGGTGGTAAATTCCAATGATATCTCAGGAGATATATATTCAATTTCTCAAATAAAAAATTCCTGCAATGTCGGAGGATATTTGGCTATTAATTCCTATATTACCATTAATTTTTGGAGGAGAAACTGAAAAAATGTTTGAGGACTAGACAAAGTGATGAAAAATGTTGGCAGCTATTTCTCAGATTTTTGAAAAAGTCAGGAGTTCAGTGCACCAAACACAAACTGGCCAGGCTGACTGTCCAGGAAATAAGGCATGTCCAAACTCGCCATTTTGATGGCGAGTTTGTGACAGTTATTTTGAGCCTTTCAATTGCAAATGGTGAGAAATATCTAATTTTCTCCTATGCTACCATGTTATTTTGGAGAGAATTTATGATAATTTGATAATTTATTCATTTTGGAGAGAAATTAGATAAATTTTGGCGAGACAAATGGAGAGTTTAGTTTATGAGACATACTATTTTACTTGGCAGACTGTATTTCATGGCAAATTCCACCGACTTGTTGGTGCCACCACCAACATGAAAAAAATTCCACCGACTCGGTGGAATTTTTTTCATTTTGATTAATATTCTGTGCCTCTGGCAAAGTTGGTGGATTTTTAGCTAGGTATTTATTCCTATGTTACTGTCACGCGCGTTTGAGTGATCTGCGCAATCTGTTGTTCAATAGTTTGCGCAGCCATCGATCGATAGCGCAACCATCGATCGATTCCTGTGCGTTCGAATGATATGATTTTTTTTAGTTTGAACATCAAATTGGCACATTTGATCGCATATATCAATCGATAGCGCAACCATCGATCAATTTTTGTGCATTCGATTTATATGATTTTTTTTAGTTTGTACATCAAATTGGCACATTAAATTAATCGCGTGTATCAATCGATAGCGCAACCATTGATTAATTTCTGTTCGAATGATACAGGAAAATCCATATCATTCAAAAGCGCAACAATCGACTGATGGTTTCTCTATTAAATGTAACAATTAGATGCATGAACTAAAAAATCCAAATCATTCAAACGTGCAATAATCGACTGATGGTCTAACAAAATCCATATCATTCAAACGCGCAACAATCTACTGATGGTTTCTCTATTAAATGTAACAATTAGATGCATAAACTAAGTAAATAAATATCATTCAAACGCGCAACAATCGACTGATATTAAATGTAATAATTATATGGATAAACTAACAAAACCATATCATTCAAACGCGCAACAATCGACTGATGGTTGACTTATTAAATATAAAAAAAGTATTTAAAAGTATTTTCCAGTAAAAAATAAAACAATTAATTAAATCCATAAACAAAGAAAACCTGTATCATTCAAACGTGCAGAAATCGATCAATGGTTGTGCTATCGATTGATATATGCTATAAAATGTGCCAATTTGATGTACAAACTAAAAAAATTCATATCATTTGAATGCGCAGGAGTCGATCGATGGCCAGTCTGCAGAATATGGGACATTTTTAACATTTTCTGTGCGAACAATCCAGATTGTATTTGGTGGTAAATTCCAATGATATGTCAGGAGAACTAATAAAAAAATTCCTTCAAATTGCAATGTCGGAGGATATTTAGCTATTAATTCCTATATTACCATTAATTTTTGGAGGAGAAACTGGAAAAATGTTGGAGGACTAGACAAATTGATGGAAAATGTTGGCAACTATTTCTCAGATTATTGAAAAAGTCAGAGGGGTTCAGTCCACCAAATACAAACTGGCGAACAATCCCTAATTTCCTCCTATATTTACATTTATTTTACTGAGAAGTGAGAACAGAAGCTAAATTAGAGGATTTCTTAGAGAACAGTTTAGGTAGTGAGTTTACAGTTCCTGCAGTCTGAATCGATGGTTGCACTATCGATCGATGACTGTGCAAACTATTGATCAAAAGATTGCGCAGCAAAATCGGTCGATATAGCAGATCACTCAAACGAGCATGAAATTACCATTAATTTTTGGTGGAATAATTGGTAAAATGTTGGTGGATCAGCCAAATTACTGGAAATTCATGGTGGATTATTTCAGCTTTTTCAAAAAGTCAGTGGAATTTTGAGCACCAAATACAGACTGGATTTTGATGTTTTGAAGAACGAGTAATAAAATGATAGAAAAAAAAGCTTTACTTAAATCCTTTAAATGCAGTACCTAAGATTCCAAAATTATATTCTTATTCCAATTATTGGAATAAATATTTAATTAGGGTCAAGCAGGTAAATTGCGGCACACTAACTAACTGCGGCCTCTACAACAGAAACATCATGGCTTCAAAACACAAGTTAAAAATTTAAATTAATAAATTATAGCATGCCTGCGCTTCTTTTGATAGCTAATATCCCATTTTAATTTAATTTCGGTTCAGAATGTTTTAGAGACTCTCTTGATAGGGCCGCAATTAAAAATAAAAGGGCCGCAATATACCTGCGTGACCCTAATAATTTACCCAAGTAAAGTTGAAGGACCAGAGAGAAATAAAGCTCTAAATATAACGGACCAGAATTTAACCAAGTTTAACGGACTGTGGTCACCACGGTTTATATACACCATAATAATAGTATATAAGCCTTGGTGGTCACTGCCCACTGGTCAGGTCAGTCATCTTTACTTGCCCCGAATAAATTCAAGATCCCTCTCAGAGAACTAAAAAATTAAAATTGGGCTCAGATTTATCTCTGAGAGTCTAAGAAAAATGTTCCATTGGTACCTAATCAAATTTCAGCAAAGGGGTAGGTAATAGGGTTAGGGCCAGGCCTAATCCTAATTTTATCCACAGTCAATTTGCCAAACGCAAACACTCAGGGACTCAAACAAATTGAAATTTTATTTATTTTCTAACGAAAAACCTTTACACAGTAATATAATATCACTCACCTCACTTAATAACTAACTAATAAGACAACAGTTAGCTAACACTACCAGCTACAATGATAATGAAGAGCTGTTTCTTTCAGCGCGGAGCAAAATATGACGACGGTTCACAAGGACGTTAAAAATTTTGATTCAGCTTAAATATGTATTATAACTCATTTACTTTCGATGACTCTGAAATGCTGTTTGCATTACACTTAAAGGTACTTTCCTGACTCAAGGAAAAAATGAGTTTATTACATAATATCATAGAAATAATAATATAATATCATATAATAATAATAATAATAATAATAATAATATCATCATATAATATCATAATATCATATCTCTCTCTGAGTAATGTTAAAGACAGACTGCCTTCAGAAGCTACCAGTCAGGGTATTTAACCCTCGACGGAAGTGTGATCGACTTTAGACTTTATGTCAGTTTCTCATTAAAAGTAATACATAGTTATTGAAACAATAGGTAATTTAATATAGCTGAGCTAGTCTAACAGGAAGTTAACATTAAATATATAACGAGTGTGTAATACATTTAACTAAAATTTCAACACTCCTCCTCACACGACATTATATATTTTTCATGCCTATTAATTCAACTAATTTGGTAAATCTATCAAGAGGCAACGGTTTAGTGAATATGTCAGCGAGCATAGTTTTCGCTGGGGCAATACACAAGTTTAATTGTGTTTGAAGCAACAAGATCTCTAATGTAATGAAATTTAATATCAATGTGTTTCGATCTAGGATGATTTTTTTCATTTTTAGCAATACAAATAGCTGACTGATTATCCTCAAACAAAACTATAGGATTCTTATTTGGTACTTTAAAATCTAATAGTAATTTATTTAGAAATACAGCTTCTTGGGAGGCTCCAGAGAGGGAAACATATTCAGCTTCAGCTGTTGATAAAGCAACACATGACTGTTTCACAGAGCGCCAAGAAATAATGGAATTATTTAACATAAAGCATTGGCCAGAAGTACTTTTCCTATCAACTCTGTTTCCTGCCCAGTCGGCATCAGAATAACCTATCAACTCAGAATCTTCATTACCATATGTAATGCCAAGATCCGGTGTGCCTTTTAGGTATCTAAATATTCTCTTAATTGCAGACCAGTGCTTAGTGTTTGGATTGGAACAAAATTTAGAGACATTTCCAACTGCATAAGTTATGTCAGGTCTAGTTTTAGTAGATAGATACAGTAAGGCACCTACAGCTGATTGATATTTAGTTTTGTCTACTAGTTCACACTCATCAGTAGTTGGTTCCAAATGTGAATTAACATCAGCAGGGGTTGAAATAGGTTTGCAATTATTGAATTCAAATCTATCTAATAACTCGTTGACAAATGAAGATTGATTTAGGGCTATTTTATTTTCGTCTTGAACGATTTTTATGCCTAAGAAATAGGATAATTTACCTAAGTCTTTCATCTCAAATTTAGCACTTAAATCAATCTTGATTTTAGTCAGGTCATCATAGTTCTTACATGCTACAATAATATCATCTACATACACAGAAATGAAGCATGGAGAGTTATTGATTAATTTAACATATATACAAGAGTCACAAGAGGACTGAATAAAGCCTAAGGATTTAAGATATGCATCCAACGCATCATTCCAACATTTGGGTGATTGTTTTAATCCATACATAGATTTATTAAGTTTACATACTAAATCTTCTTTTCCTGGAATAGCATAGCCAGGAGGCTGTCTAATATAAACATTTTCTTTAAGATCCCCATTCAAAAAAGCAGAATTTACATCCAAGTGATGTACAAATAATTTTTGGTTAGCTGCTAAAGATAACATGGTTCGCACCGATTCAAATCTCACTACAGGAGCAAAAATTTCATCATAGTCGATTCCAGGTCTCTGTAAAAAACCCTGAGCGACTAATCTAGCTTTATATGAAACCACTCTACCATCAGATCCCTTTTTTCTTTTAAACACCCATTTAGATTTAATTATATTTAAATCTGAGGTAGGTTTTACGAGTTCAAAAACTTTATGTTTCTCAAAAGCATTTAATTCCCTCTCCATGGCATGTTTCCATTTAGAGGATTCAGAACCGCTATTAAGAGCCTCAGATACCGACCTAGGTTCGATATTGATATTCCCATTGACTAATAAACCCTCCTCCTCATCTTCAACATGATCATACTCCCAACTACCATATCTAATAGGAGCTCGACGAATTCTGGAAGATCGTCTAAGATCCTCATTAGGACTGATAGCTAGTACAGGTTGCGCCTCAGGGAGGAGTATTGGAGGGTTATCGTCAGAAGGTTGATTCTCTGGTCCAGCAGGTTCTGAATCTTCTGAATGGAACACCAGTGGAGAGGTAGGAGTCTCACTCAGTTGAGGGCTCTCAATCTTAGATGAAATTGATTCATCAAAGGTTACATTCCTGGAAAAGAAGATTCTTTTAGATTCAACATCATACATCTTATACCCTTTAGTAACTGTGCCATAGCCAATAAACAGACATTTGGTAGCTTTATTTTCTAACTTAGATCTTTCCTCTCGAGAAATATGTGCGTACCCTGTGCATCCAAAAACTTTTATATGCCCGATGTTGGGTTTTCTACGATTTAAAGCTTCATATGGAGTTTTATTTACTAAATATGAATTAATGCATCTATTATTTAGATAATTTGCAGTATATAGTGCTTCACCCCAGAATTCCTTATCAATTCCTGAATCAGATAACATACATCTAACTTTTTCCATAATAGTTCTATTAAATCTTTCAGCTAACCCATTTTGTTCAGGAGTTTTAGGAATAGATTTCTGGTGAATTATACCTTCATTGCGTAAATATGATTCAAACTTATTTGAGGTATATTCTCCTCCATTATCTGACTGCAAGGTTTTAATTTTCCTTTCATAAATATTTTCAACCATAGCTTTCCATTCCAAAAACTTCTGAAACACATCACTCTTATGTGCAATAACATATATCCAGGAGTATCGAGTAGCATGATCAATAAAGGTCAGAAAATATGAATTATTACCCCTGGAAGTGGGAGTAATTTTCCCACAGACATCGGTGTGGATTAAATCAAGAGGTTTACAATTTTTCTTAATGCTTGTAGAAAAAGGTATTTTATGCATTTTCCCATTACAGCAGTGTTCACACACGCCTTCTATAGCTTTTAATTTACTATCCAGACCATTTACTGATTTAGTTCGGATCATTTTAGTCAAGTTATCTTTACCTATATGACCGAGCCTTCTGTGCCATAGAAAGTTTACTTCATTTTGATCTACAGTTACTGCAGCTTTATGAACTAAAGTATTAAGATAATAGAGTTTACCAACACAGTTGGCCTCAGCCATTAACTCTTTATTTTCGTTCAAAATTTTACATTTATCATTTTCAAAAATAATAGATTTATTATTACTTGTCATTTTAGACACTGATAGTAGATTAAAAGCTAGATTTGGCACATATAGTACATCATTTATTTTACATGTTCTACTCCCACCACCTGGTATATTCACAATAACAGAAACATTTCCTAGTGAAATAGCTTGTAAGACATCTCCATTTCCTACTTTAACATTTATAGGTTTGCTAATATTTGCAAAATCTTTACATAAATTTTTATCACCACTCATGTGTGATGAAGAGCCTGAATCTATTATCCAAATATTACTGTCGGCATATTTGTTACAAAGAGCGATATCATTAACATACATTGTGTGATTTAGTTCTATATGACTTACATTTACAACATTTGGCTGGTTTTGCGTTCTATTAGTTTGAGAAGACCTTTTAAATTTAAAGCAGTCCTTTTTCAGGTGTCCCATCTTATTGCAGAAATGGCAAATGATGGACTGTTTGTTTACTCCAGCATAATTCTGAGTATTTGATAATGCTAATGCATTATTGGTTTTAATACTCAACTTTTCAGCTTCTCTCCGGAGTGTGTCAGCTACGGTAATCCAGTTAGGGATGTCTGTCTGAGCTTCAAGTGCAGTGACAAGCACTTCAAACGGCCCTGGCAGTGATGACAGAAGACAAATCACTTTATCCTCTTCACTGATCACTTGATTTAACAAGGCAAGCTCTTGAAAAACTTCAGTTAGTTCCTTCAAATGAAAGTCGAGTAGATCAGGAGACTTCAATTTTAGATTGTAGAGCTTTTTCTTCAGACGAAATTTGTTAGCCCACGTGTTCTTTTGAAACGTGTCTTGAAGTGTAGTCCAGACAGCGTGTGGATCCGTCGGTTGTCCAACTAAGTACAATTGATCCGGTGAAATAGATAGTACTATATCTGCCAGAGCTTTATTATAATTATTAGCATAGGCATTCTTCACCTCAGTTGAAGCTGAATCAATTGGAACTGTTTTAGATCCATCCGCAAAATCCATCAGTTTCTCTCGTAAGAGGTACATCTTCATTTGTATCCTCCATGTAGGGTAATTATTTCCGTCTAGGGGAACAATCCCCTGTAACTTATTTGAAGACATGTTTTCAAAGTATTTCTTCAATATTTACCAAACATAAACAACCAATGCAGTTAAATTGATTTACTGTTTAACTGAACTGATGTTTTAACATTATTCTAATTCATAAGAATAACTGAATATAATTATTAATATTCAATTGGAACAACAACAGAAATCTCAGTTCGCAAGATCCTTTTTGTTGAAAGTATTTATTATCATTCAATACTATAACAAACATAACCAACCACAGCAGTTAAATTGATTTACTGTTTAACTGAGTTTGATGTTTTAAAATTATTCTAATTCATAAGAATAACTTCACTGACTATAATTATTAATATTTAATTGGAACAGTAACACAGCCTTAGTTCGCAAGAACCTTTTGTTGAAAGACTGTTTACCAAAGGATAAGGTCACAGATTTAAAGGTAATTTGTGACCTCTCTTGACACCTCTTCCGCAAAAATACTAAATCATTATATTATAACACAAGTGCATTTTTCGCTAGAGCAATCATTATAATTGACCTCATTAGCGCGTGACCACGATATGCTTACGCAAGCGTTTTTAGTGATATGTTTCATATAGGTTAACACTTTTTTCACAGCACTTCGTTTTTATTACTATTATAAACTTCTAATTTGTTTAAACATAATTTGATTTATAAACTCTTATCGTTCACTGGGCCCATAACCTGTTAGAATTAGGTTAAATAACAGTGGGTTAACAACGTTAAGACATAGAGTTTATTTAAAGAGTAAATATGTTATACAATTAGAAGTCTATATAGAGAGATGAGTGAATCATATCTCTCTCTGAGTAATGTTAAAGACAGACTGCCTTCAGAAGCTACCAGTCAGGGTATTTAACCCTCGACGGAAGTGTGATCGACTTTAGACTTTATGTCAGTTTCTCATTAAAAGTAATACATAGTTATTGAAACAATAGGTAATTTAATATAGCTGAGCTAGTCTAACAGGAAGTTAACATTAAATATATAACGAGTGTGTAATACATTTAACTAAAATTTCAACACTAAGGTCTACGATTATTATTATTATTATACCAATGGGTACGTAGAAACACCGGAACGGATAAAAATATGTATGTTAGAGTACTGTTTGCATCATATTAAATGCTCAGGGAGGTTTTATATTGCAAAAGAATACTTACATTAACATATCCCAGCAAACATGAATGTATCTATTCGATGTTTAAACGACTCTGTGTAACCTCTCTTCCGACATCGAATACCAGTAACAAATTAGACATTGTGACATCAAGTAGACATCAATCCGATATCCGTTTCCACCGCTAAACCGCATCATATCAAGTATATTTGGAATCGAAGCTATACCATTATAACAGCGTTGAATAGAAACATAAATTATGAAATACAACATACATAGGGATTTTGCATCGAACAGACGCCTAATTATATATCTAATATGCTTCGAAACGATATCCACTTGCATTCAATAGATAGATTAATTAAAATTGAAAACTCTTACTTCATTGATCTCTACAAACAACGGTCTGTCGATTCGATGGAACAAACCATCGATTCGATATTCCAGGCAATAAAAAAGAAATCGAATCTATATACGTTGTTTATTGGGTAGGAATATACCAAACAAACATATGAATGTAGATTCGATTCCGTTAGCTGTCGAATTCGTAGCGCTAACGGTGTTATCGACTTAGTAACCATTTCGATTCATAGTAGATATCGGAATGTCTGTTTCTAAATGATATCTGATTTTACACTTCGGATAGAAACACGAAAACCGATACATGGTTTTAACAGCATCATCTTGACGTTGGCATGTCTGTTTCCGAACGATATCTGAATTTATACTTCGACCAGAAGTACGAAAACAGATACGTAGTTTTAAAAGAATCATTTCGAATTTGGAAATTCATTCTCTTCTCTCCCTTTTTCATAATATGTGTAGAAATGTAGGAATTATTTCGATTCAATTGGATTGCACATTTCTATATAACGTACGTAGTGCTCCCTTTAAACGACAGTTGTAAAGGTACGATGGGACATTGATTAAGGCCATCTATAGTGTAGATGGCCTTGCGTTGGCACACTAGTGCGATTGTAAATACACTGGATCAACATAAAGTAAGCGATACTGGAACATTGGTTGTTGAACAGTGTTCCTCAAGTACCGTGAAAATGAAATGGGTAATCAATCAAGTGATTTTTCGATGGTCAGTGCATTTATTGTTATTTATTTTAGTAGGGGTTTAACGTCGTGCTTCAGTCATATCGTGACTATTTCGCTGACGTCAAAAGTAAATTAAATACAAGGGACTAGAAGAAGCAGTCAGAAAGGAAAGTAGCTCCATGAACAAAGTCACTTACCACCGTCGATGACAATGCTCATGGATGCAGAAAAGCTACTCCGTGAATGCAGTCACTTACCAAGGAATGTGACGAAACGGGACACAAGCACCGGTGGTTGCACTCACGGATGGAAGAGGAAAATGAAGAGGTGATAGTAAATGAAGCCTACGAGCTTACCTAACACAAAATCTAAGACCTCGTAGTTGAAGAGCATAACCCTAGCGCTATCCTCGAAAACTGCAAGTAGCATTAAAAAAATGATAAATATGGTAAAAATGAAAAAAGACATTCCATAATCCAAATTACAACAGTTTGGGGCCCAAGGGACGCCACCCTCCTTTTCCTCCATTCACCATAGACAGCTTCAGGATAGGAGCCCTGGGGGTGTATTTATTGTTATGAATCTATTCTAAACTGTTTATTGTAAAAAAGCACCGAGGGGTTCTTGAAGCTGTATTTGGTGAATAGAAGAGAAGGGGTGGCGTGCCTTGGGTCCAAAACTGTTGTAATTTGGATTACGTGTCGTCTATTTTATGTTTATCATGTTTTTAACTCTCCATGCAGTTTTAGAGGATAGCGCTAGGGTTATGGTCTACAATTACGAGGTCTTAGATTTTGTGTTAGGTAGGCTCCTAGGCTTCATTTACTATCACCTCTTCATTTCCCTCTTCCATCCTTGAGTGCAGCCACCGGTGCTTGTGACCATTTTTGTCACATTCCTCGGTAAGTGACAGCATTCACGGAGTAGATTTTCAGTATCCATGAGCGTCGTGACTTTGTTCATGGAGCCACTTTCCTTTCTGACTGCTTCTTCCAGTCATTTGTATTTCATTATACTTTGACGACAGCGACATAGACCTTGGTTCCGAAACAGACTTTAAACCTCTACCTAACGTAAATAATTAAAAGTTGATGGGCTATTTACCATGTTCCATTTTAGAGTAAATTATGTGTTATCGGACGTTTCCACATTTTCGGATACATAAGGAATAAATATAATAATTATCATTATTAAATTCTTACTTAAATTGGTATCCATGATACCAGTACGTAAAATACAAGTTTAGAAATAAAAATCATTACATAAATAATTTTTCTACGTAAAATGCTGAACCCCATATCCGATAACTTGAGCTTCCACCTATATATAGTGCCAAAAGCTGCAAATGAGACGATTAAAATTCAGTGATTCACATTATAGATAATTAAACTTAAAGTGGTAATCGGACTCAATAAATCTATATTTAATAATAATTATTTAACTTTTATTTCAATTGGTATCATACCTTCAGTTATTATGTTACGAATTAAATAGTAGTTAAATAATAATTATTATATTTTCCTTTATCACGTGTTCGTAAATATATAGACCCTCTTAATAACTTGGAACCTATACCCTATTGCTAAAATTATTTCACAGAGCACAAAATTCCTGTTTTATATAACACAATTATATAAGTCAGAATGTCTTACTAATTACTCAACTATTATGACGTTTATTTACTGAGTGAGAATATATGGTCAAATTTCAATTTATGCATTCATTACTTTGAACTTTCATCACAGAGCTTTCATCAGTATTCTAAGTCGTGGCCTTAAAACATTTTCTTTAATTTGAACTCATAGAGAACGAAATTTTTAAGCAGTTATAATTATATAAAAATTTGACCAAATCATTACTATTTGTAATAAGAATTAGTTGTGATTTTGGTTATAAAATCGGTTCTTGCCTGTATTGTTCAATTCAATTTAAAATATCTTTAAGTATTTCCGGATCGCTTAATATTAAATTTTTTTATAGTAAAATGCATCCACGGTGGCAATGTGACAGAGGTACAGGCACGAGGACGGAGAGACCCACGAACGATACCCGGACACATCACTTCATATCTTCCCATTTAATTTATATATAATATTGTGTAACATTAATCAAATTGATATGCATTTAAACGTACAGCACGTTATATCAATGAAGTAAGAGTTTTCAATTTTAATTTTTTTTTATTAGATGCAAGTGGATATCGTTTCGAAGCATATTAGATTTATAATTAGGCGTCTGTTCGATGCAGAATACCTATGTATGTTGGATTTCGTAATTTATCTTTCTATTCAACGTTGTTATAACGTATCGCTTCGATGCCAAATATACTTGATATGATGCGGTTTAGCGGTGCAAACGGATATCGGATTGATGTCTACTTGATGTCACCATGTCTAATTTATTACTGGTATTCGATGTCGGAAGAGAGGTTATACAGAGTCGTTTAGTCATCGAATAGATACATTCATGTTTGCTGGGATAGTTTAGGTAAAGGGATCACAACATACGTTATATAGAAAGGTACAATCCAATTGAATAGAAATAATTCCTACATTTCTATACGTATTATAAAACAGGGAGGCAAGAAAATGAATTTCCAAATTTGAAACTATTTTTTTTAAACTAAGTATCTGTTTTCGCACTTCTGGTCGAAGTATAAATTCAGATATCGTTTGGAAACAGACATGCCGACGTCAAGACGATGCTGTTAAAACCATATATCGGTTTTCTTGTTTCTACTCGAAGTGTAAATTCAGATATCATTTAGAAACAGACATTCCGATATCTACTATGAGTCGAAATGGTTGCTAAAGCCCGTATTACACTGTGGCGCTCGCTATGGCGGTCGCCACAATTCTGTTATTTTTCTCTCTAACTCCGCCCCATTTCTCTCTAATAGCGAAAATTGTCTTGGCGAGCACCACGAAATTGTGATCGCTCACTGCGCGATAGAACCAACACCGCCACCGTTTTAGAGGTGGTGAAATTGTCACTGAAGCCTGCTAAAGAGATTTGAAGTAGTGGAAAAAGTATTTTGTTTCATTTTAAAAGTTATTTAAGACTTTGTACGGCTACTGCGCGATACAAAAAAGGAATGAACACTTCTGTGTAGTGTCCAGTGTTGCCATACAATCAATGGAATTAAACTTTTTAATATATACGCATGGAATTGTTTCACACAACTATCAAAAAGGTAATTAACTGAATATATATTCGTGATGAAATCGAATTTTATTGGTACGATTCATTTCATAGTAAATTTTTCAATTTTCCCTAAATTTCAATCCACGATCTTTGCCATATTGACTCGTCTAGTGTAATAGCAATTTTGAGTATGGTGAGCGCCATATCTGTAGAGAGAGAGACAACAGCGCCATGGCGAGCGCCACAGTGTAATACAGGCTTAACTCTGCCCCTTTTCTCTCTGATAGCGAAAAATGTTATGGCGAGCGCCATGAAATTGTGATTGCTAAAGCCCGTATTACACATATGGCGCTCGCCATAGCGGTGTTGTCTCTCTCTACTGATATGGCGCTCACCATACTCAAAATTGCTATTACACTGGAAGAGTCGATATGGCGGTGATCGTGCATTGAAATTTAGGGAAAATTGAAAAAAATACTATGAAATGAATCGTAGCATTAAAATTCGATTTTATCACGAATATATATTTAGTTGATTATCTTTTTGATAGTTGTGTGAAGCAATTCCATGCTTATATATTAAAAAGTTTAATTTCATTGATTGTATGGCAACACTGGACACTACACAGAAGCGTTCATTCTTTTTTTGTATCGCGCAGTAGCCGTACAAAGTCTTAAATAACTTTTAAAATGAAACAAAATACATTTTCCACTACTTCAAATCTCTTTAGCAGGTTTCAGTGACAATTTCATCACCTCTAAAACGGTGGCGGTGTTGGTTCTATCGCGAGTGAGCGATCATAATTTCGTGGTGCTCGCCAAGACATTTTTCGCTATTAGAGAGAAAAGGGGTGGAGTTAGAGAGAAAAATAACAAAATTGTGGCGACCGCCATAGCGAGCGCCACAGTGTAATACGTGCTTTAAGCCCGTATTACACTGTGGCGCTCGCCATAGCGGTGTTGTCTCTCTCTACAGATACGGCGCTCACCATACTCGAAATTGCTATTACACTAGACGAGTCAATATGGCGGTGATCGTGAATCGAAATTTAGGGAAAATTGAAAAATTTACTATGAAATGAATCGTTCCAATAAAATTCGATGTCATCACGAATATATATTCAGTTAATTATCTCTTTGATAGTTGTGTGAAACTATTCCATGCGTATAACACTGGACACTACACAGAAGCGTTCATTCCTTTTTTGTATCGCGCAGTAGCTAGCCGTACAAAGTCTTAAATAACTTTTAAAATGAAACAAAATACTTTTTCCACTACTTCAAATCTTTTTAGCAGGCTTCATTGACAATTTCATCACCTCTAAAACGGTGGCGGTGTTGGTTCTATCGCGCAGTGAGCGATCACAATTTCGTGGCGCTCGCCAAGACATTTTTCGATATCAGAGAGAAAAAGGGCGGAGTTAGAGAGAAAAATAACAGAACTGTGGCGACCGCCATAGCGAGCGCCACAGTGTAATACGGGCTTTAAGCCCGTATTACACTGTGGCGCTCGCCACAACGGTGTTGTCTCTCTCTCTACAGATATGGCGCTCACCATTCTCAAAATTGCTATTACACTAGACAAGTCGATATGGCCGTGATCGTGGATTGAAATTTAGGGAAAATTGAAAAAAATACCATGAAATTAATCTTAGTATTAAAATTCGACGTCATCACGAATATATATTTATTTAATTATCTTTTTGATAGTTGTGTGAAGCAATTCCATGCCTATATATTAAAAAGTTTATTTTCATTGATTGTATGGAAACACTGGACACTACACAGAAGCGTTCATTCCTTTATTTGTATCACACAGTAGCCATATAAAGTCTTAAATAAGTTTTAAAATGAAACAAAATACATTTTCCACTACTTCAAATCTCTTTAGCAGGTTTCAGTGACAATTTCATTACCTCTAAAACGGTGGCGGTGTTCGTTCTATCGCGCAGTGAGCGATCACAAATTAATGGCGCTCGCCATGGAATTGTTTGCTATTAGAGAGAAAAGGGGCGGAGTTAGAGAGAAAAATAACAAAACCGTGGCGAGCGCCACAGTGTAATATGGGTTTAACTGCGCGATAGAACCAACACCGTTTTAGGGGTGATAAAATTGGAACTGAAGCCTGCTAAAGAGATTTGAAGTAGTGGAAAAGTATTTTGTTTTATTTTAAAAGTTATTTAAGGCTTTGTATGGCTACTGCGCGATACAAAAAAAGAATAAACGCTTCTGTATAGTGTCTATTGTTGCCATACAATCAATGGAATCAAAGTTTTTAATATATACGTATGGAATTGCTTCACAGAACAACCAAAAAGATAATTAACTGAATATATTTTCGTGATGACATCGAATTTTATTGTTACGATTCATTTCATAGTAAATTTTTCAATTTTCCCTAAATTTCAATGCACGATCACTGCCATATCGACTGGTGTACTGTAATAGCAATTTTGAGAATGGTGAGCGCCATATATGTAGAGAGAGACAACAGCGCCATGGCGAGCGCCACAGTGTAATACGGGCTTAAGTCGATACCCACCGTTAGCGCTACGAATTCGACAGCAAACGGCATCGAATCGACATTCGTATGCTTGTTGGGGCGGTATATAGGGTAAGTTTTGAATTATCAGAAGAGCGGTTCCACATTTTTGTATACGTGAGAAAAAACATCTAATAATAATAATTATTCTTTAATTCGCTGTTTTAATTATCATTATACGTATTTTTCTTATGTGTCCGAAAATATGGAACTGTCCAGACTCCAAAAAGTTAATAACTTCTAGCGAAAGATTATTCTAGTAATAGGAAATGTCAATTAATCTAGTAATAGGAAATGTCAATTAATCTAGTTATAGGGAATGTCAATTAATCTAGTAATAGGGAATGTTAATTAATCTAGTAATAGGGAATGTCAATTAATCTAGAAATAGGGAATGTCAATTAATCTAGTAATAGGGAATGTCAATTAATCTAGTAATAGGGAATGTCAATTAATCTAGTAATAGGGAATGTCAATTAATCTAGAAATAGGGAATGTCAATTAATCTAGTAATAGGGAATGTCAATTAATCTAGTAATAGGGAATGTCAATTAATCTAGTAATAGGGAATGTCAATTAATCTAGTAATAGGGAATGTCAATTAATCTAGTAATAGGGAATGTCAATTAATCTAGTAATAGGGAATGTCAATTAATCTAGTAATAGGGAATGTCAATTAATCTAGTAATAGGGAATGTCAATTAATCTAGTAATAGGGAATGTCAATTAATCTAGAAATAGGGAATGTCAATTAAACTAGTAATAGGGAATGTCAATTAATCTAGTAATAGGGAATGTCAATTAATCTAGTAATAGGGAATGTCAATTAATCTAGTAATAGGAATGTCAATTAATCTAATAATAGGGAATGTCAATTAAACTAGTAATAGGGAATGTCAATTAATCTAGTAATATGGAATGTCAATTAATCTAGTAATAGGGAATGTCAATTAATCTAGAAATAGGGAATGTCAATTAATCTAGAAATAGGGAATGTCAATTAATCTAGTAATAGGGAATGTCAACTTAACTAGTAATTATATTTATCACTCATTTGCGAGAACACCGTCATAACTACAAAGAAGCTAATTTCCAGGAGAGGAATTCTTCATACATTTTAATGGTATATATCCTTAGGACAGTGGCCGGTCAATTGATCCCTGGTCAAAAGATCCCCAGTCATTTGATCCCCGGTTATTTGATCCCCATACCTTTTGATCCCCTGTCATTTGGTTCCTAGTCATTTGATCCCCAGTCATATTTTTGTTTGCTCATATATTTAGCGTATAATAATTTATTACGGTTTTTATTTCTACATAAAAATTGCCATTTACTATTTAAATAATAAATAAAACTTGTGAAACAATTTGACATCTATTTATATATTTTTTTTTATATAATAAAACAAAATAACAGAATTCAAACAGCTATTCAAACATAAATTACATTTACAACAAGTCAAGAAACATTTTACAGGTGAAAGGAAATATTAACCAACTCTTACAAGCTAAAGTTAGGTATATTAACTTCGCAATCTAAGTGAATATACCTAACTTTAGTTAAGCTGTTTTCTCCATAACTATTACAAACATTATGATCATGTAGGTGGGATAGATTAAAAATCATTTTATGCTGAATAGTATACTTAAGTTGTTCAACCATGAAATTATTTTTGATCTTTCCCATCTGCATGATGATAATAGTTGTAATAGTTACTGCAAAGAAGCTTAAAGGTCCCCTCCAAGCAATTTTTTTTATTGTTTAAATCAACGAGGCTAATGTTTCTTATCATTTTACTGCAAACCTCATAAAATTTGATAGCACATTTTTAATTTTATATGCTTTTGAAGATTTTTATAATCCAAACTCTACAAAACCTACTTTACTTCCGACTTTCTAATTTTCAGTCTGATGAAGAAGAATGTACACCATTTGTTTTGATTGTCAACTAGGTATTTGGATTAATAAATTTATTTATTATTTGTTCAAAGGTTTAAATTTGGATAAACTTATTATAGAAACGTATATATACTTTTAGAAACAATTAATATCTTAAAAGAAGGCCAAAAACGCATTGTTTGTTTAAAAATCTAAATTTGAAATCAAAACAAAGAGTGTACAATCTTCTTTTTCAGCGTCAGGTTGGAGATTCGCTCGATTGTTGCTCACAGAGTGTTAACAAATTTTAAAAGCAAACCGAATTGTATGCGGTTTGCGGAATAATGATCGTAGACCTTAGTTCTATAATATTATGTAATAAACTCATTTTTTTCACGGAGCCTGGAGAGGACCTTCAACTGAAAACTACAGATACAATTGTCAAAAGTTACTCCCAAATTAGCTCCTATACAAGGAGAAATAATTACGAGACATGCTCCTGATTTACTTGATTAGTCCTATGTGCCACTTAATAATAAGTGTGGGGTATACCTGTGCATTTAATTTTACCATTGAATATTTTTTGTTGCCGGAATGTAAATTTGAAATCATATATACGGTTACTTATTTGAATCAAAAATATTTAATTTTTACACTCATTACTCAGTTTCTTCAAAAAACTTCATCGACTGTAAGGTGCATATTTCTACTATATATTAAATAATTGATATATTTACATATAATAACTAGTGGGTGTATTAACGGAAAATATGACTGGGAGTCAAATGACCGGGGATCTTTTGACTGGGAATCAAATGACCGGGAATCTTTTGACTGGGAATCAAATGGTATGGGGATCAAATGACCGGGAATCAAATGACCGGGTATCAATTGACATAAACCCCCTTAGGACATTTAGCCTCTCTAGCGGTACATATTTGAGCTACAATTATGAAACATTTACCATAATAATAAGTATTTTAAGATTTATATTTCTATAATGATAACTAGAAAATAAATGTTTTGGTTTGGTAAGAAACAGACTAACGGGTAGCAATAGACAGATAATAATTAACGGAGATGAATAGACAGATAATAATTGATGAATAGGACTAAACAGATAATAATTAACGGATAGGAATAAACAGAAAATAAACTGATAGGAAGAGATAGGCAAGAACTAACGGATTGGATTATACAGATAATAATTAACGGATAGACAGATAATTATTATTAACGTAGGGTAACGGCAGCTTGTATCGCCCCTCTCCATTTATCGTCAGGTTTCAGTTATTTTAATTTATAACAAGACCTAGAAACATTTTCATGGTAAAGGTTTTTACAATTCGATGTCTCCATATATTTTTAATACAGTTACAAAAATGCAAGTAATTTCATTTAAAATTACAATCAGAGTGTCAGTTTAACTGATGAGATGTATGACGATACGGTATTTAAATACATTCAGGACAAACCTACCGAAATTGATTAGGTATAGAGAATTTGTTATGCGCGATTTTACGCTTCCAAAAAAAAAAATTATGTTCATACAATTTTGCTTGTTTTAATTTCATTTCTTAAGTATAAAATCAGAAATTAATTCGGTCATCAATAATTAAAATAAATCGATGTGTCGATATTTGGGTATCAATAAAGAGGGTTTTCCATTTATCGTCATGGGGTGGCGTTATGGTATTTTGATCCATTTCGAAAAAGTGGTTCTAAAACAGTTTAATGGTTAGTAAATATATTTATTCTCAATATTTATTCAATTTTCCATACTTAGATGGATGGAAAACATATAAATTCTCCTCATCCAATTGTATGCGAAATACAAAACTGGCTTATGGAACTCAATGATGCCCGGAAAACGGTGGAGATCTGTTGGGTTCCAAGCCATGTTGGTGTCGGTGGAAATGAATTGGCCGACAAAGCTGCAAACGAGGCTGTAAAAGAAAATCAAATCACTAGAATGAAACTGCCTTGCAGAGATATGTACCCTATAATTAAGAGTGCTGTCAGGGATGCCTGGAACAGAGAATGGAGAGCCCTGCCTGATAACAAGCTCAGAGAAATAAGAGAAGATGTAGGAACTTGGCCATCCTCTAACCACAAAGTAAGGAGAATCGAGGTGACCCTGTGTCGCCTCAGAATTGGACACACTCTCACTACGCATAGACACCTCATGGAGAGAGAAGAATCACCTCTCTGCGCTCGCTGCACAGAGACTGTCACAGTGAAACATTTGCTGGCTGAGTGTCCCGGTACCGAGACGATTAGGAGAAATTATTATGGGAACAATCAAGTTACACTAAAGACTATACTGGGCGAGAGCTGCAACACTTTCAATGTAGCCAAACTGATGGCCTACTTGGCTGCCATAGGACTTAAAGACATATAAGCAGAGAATCCGTCACGAAATATCCGACCCCCTCCGGACGACGTGGCAGAACCTGAAATGATGATGATGATACTTAGATAGCTTTTACCCATTTATCGACCTACGGAACTCAATTAGGGTGGTAAGCAGGGGGGGGGGTAATTAGATAATTAAAAAGGGGGGGGGACCTATACATATATAAAAGAATCAGAAAAGTTGATTATACCATTCAATATACCTTGTTCATCTAAATAATGATTAATAAAAAAATAAAATTTTATTTAAATAGAAAAAGTGTCACCTGATTTGATAAAACGTAGAAAATTTTCATAAGTTTTAGACGTATAATGTTGTAGTATTGCCGTACACGTTATCCAAAGAATGTTTGTACATCTGTGTGTGATATTCATAATTAATATACAGCTGGTATTCATTTTAAAATCATTTAATAGGTAGATTAGTGTTTACATTTCTCTGAGATTCGGTTAATTATTATTTACACAGTTTACGATGATATATATTTTGTGAACTTCATCTATTTGGAAAAACAAACAACGTGATCTATCAAAATTTCGATACGACTTTGGTTTCTAAAACTTTTTCCTCTCAAAATAAATTGATTTCAGCTGAAATAATTCATATCATAAGTTAATTATTGTTAATCCACCATATTATCTTAAATGACATTTCCAGTGTTCGAGAAAACTTTGAATATGTTAAATAAACCGCATAAAATAAAGTTTACTATATATTTTTTCATTCTTTTTAAAGTTTTTAATACTCTGTGTGACCCAATAGTACGAAACATTATTGTGATACTCAAGATAATTTAATGAGAAGGAAATTAAAAATATTGTCTTTTTGATTAATTACTTACGTAGGGGTTTTTACGTCTGCTGCAGAATCGGATGCCAATTCACTGACTTCAAAATATAAATTTATTAAGATGAAATTCATGAACAAAGTCAAATACCACCTGTCGGTGTCTAGATCATGGATGCAATAAAGCTACTCCGTGAATGTAGTCACTTACAAAAAATGTGACGAAGAAGTACTTAGATCTTTATGTTAGATAGGGTCGTAGGCTTCATTTACTATCAACTCTTCATTTTCCTCTTCTATCCGTGAGTGAAGCGAACAGTGCTTGTGTCCCTTTTCGTTACATTCCTTGGTAAGGGACTGCTTTCATTGAGTAGCTTTTCTACATCCATGAGCATTGTCACCGACGGTGGTAGGTGACTTTGTTCATGAAGCAACTTTTCTTTCTGACTACTTCTTCGAGTCCCTTGTATTTAATTTCATTTTGACATCAGCGATAATATGACCTTTAGCTTCGAGGCAGACGTTAAATCCGTACTACAATCATAAATTTCTTCATTCTAGCATCATTTTCCCTACTCAGCCAACTTTCCCCCCATTCTACATGATTTTCCCCCATTCTAACCTGATTTCCCACCATTCTACCTGATTTTCCCCCATTCTACCTGTTTTCCCCATTATACCTGATTTCCCCATTATACCTAATTTCCTCCATTCTACCTTATATCCCCCATTCTATCTAATTTCCCCCATTCTTCCTAACTTCCCCCATTCTACCTAACTTCCCCCATTCTACCTAACTTCCCCCATTCTACCTAACTTCCCCCATTCTTCCTAATTTTCCCTATTCTTCCTAATTTTCCCTATTCTACCTAATTTTCCCCCATTCTACCTAATTTTTCCCAATTCTACCCGATTTCCCCCCATTCTACCTGATTTTCCCTCATTCTACCTAATTTTCCCCCCATTCTCCTGGATTTCCCCATTCTATTTGATTTTTCCCCATCCTGCCAGCTGTTCAATGAAAAAAAAATTCTGTGGACGATATCACCCATGTATCGACACATGACGATAAATGGGTAATAACATGTGACGATATTTGGTTTCAACATGTCGATAATTGGAGTTTTTCATATATAATATTTGATTCAATGTAGATTAATTTATACTTAACGAATTGCATAGTACTTTATATGGTTTAAAAGATTTGAATTTCATCTTTTAGTTGGTTCTGTCGTATATGCATTAGTAGAAAGGAGAGTTACACAATAATAATAGTTATGAAGGAAACCTCTTAAGTGGTCGATAAATGGAGACTTCCCCCTATAAGAATAAACATGCAGATAAGAATTAATGGATAAGAATAGACAGATAAAAATAAACAGTCACAACCAGTACACGTATCATGCAATGGGAAAGACTATCAGTACTACCACAGTATGTACACAGTTCTAGGTAGTGTAATGAATCACTCGGTTTTCCTTAACCGTTTTAAATGTATTTTTCTTTCTTTTCCAAAATTCTGAATTTAAATTTCCAGTGAACTATAGAATTTCTGCCAATGATAAATACTGTACAACATGTTTTAATCTAGGTAACCTGTCGAAACGGTTCACACCCATTAAGAAAATGGTCTATCTTCTCCTCTGTATATCTTTCTCCAACTCTAACTTAATCGGTCACTTCGTAGTTCGTACGTACCCTAAGCATGAGAAAAGAGCTTCTGTTACGGAAGGATAAAGATACTCTAGGGAGAATTTACTGCTTTATTCCGTAAATAATCAACGTCCCTGTAAAGAGGGAAAAACTAGCATCAAAATCTATTTTAACAAATACACAAATACCACAATAATGAAAACCCTAAAAGTACATTTTAATTGTTTCTAAATTAACAAAGATTTAGTTTTTAATTCGCAAAGATTTAGTTTTTAATTCGCGAAGATTTAGTTTTTAATTCGCGAAGATTTAGTTTTTAATTCGCAAAGATTTAGTTTTTAATTCGCAAAGATTTAGTTTTTAATTCGCAAAGATTTAGTTTTTAATTCGCAAAGATTTAGTTTTTAATTTCACACAAAGATAAATAATTAGTTGAAAACATAAATAAAGAAAAGATTGAAAAAGAAGTAGAAAATTGTAACAGTTGACACCAACTACTAGCAGAAGCAACAAAGTTAAAAGATAAACTAATTTAGGCAACTTAAGGACTATATGCGTAGTGATCTCAAACTTTTAAACATTCACAGATACGCAAGTAATTTTAAATGCGGAACTTAAATCACCAGAAAGTTTCGTAGGCTAAGCTTAGTATGATGTTATTATCACCTCTACACTAACTACAATTACTGCCAAATGATATTTTAATAATTGGAAAGATACTTAATTTTATGAAGAAAAATAAATTGGATATGCTAATTTTAACTACTTAATGCTTGACCCAACCTATCTAGACTAAAATATTTTATATTGAATTCTAGTAAACTTACGAGAAAGCACGGTGCAGGAACATAATCGGGTATAGTACCTAGCAGACGACACAAAAATATGACGTCACCACAACAACACATTCCTTGTTTGTGACCGAGTGGCTCATAATTCCTCGTATTTGCATGTTAATATCGAGAAGTTTGAAGTCATTTTATAAGGGTTTCGTACAAAAGAAAAGCGAAAATGTCATTTGAACCTCAAAGTTGAATATATAGATATAATTCAGGTGTGTTTTTATTGTTAATTTCTTTAACTTATCTATATGAAATAGGGTCTTGAAAATATGCTACCTAGGAGCGTAAAGTAGTGCTAGTTAACTGCTAAATTGTAGTTCCTATGAATAAAAAATAAGGAAAAAAATAATGGAATACAATTTAACCAATGCCTAGTTAGTAATTGATCAGAAAAAAATTAAATTTAAAAGTGCTAAGTTTAAGTAAGTTTTCCCATATTTCAAAGTGTGGTCAGAGTCGCAATTTCCAGTCATCCGGTGGTCACGTCAAACTATAGATTCTATCAGCTGATTACCATACCCTATGTTACTGTATCACTATCCTGCGAGAAAGTGATTCCATGATGAACAGTAGGATGATAAAATTATAATATAAATATTCCTCAGAAGTAGTTTTGGGTAACTTAATATAATGTGTATATGGTATCACCTATACTGCGGGAAGGACAAGAAACTAGAAAATTATTTAATGATGAATAATAAAAAATAAATATAGCATATTGGCCTTCACACTCCCCCCGTCACAGAGTGACTCAAGGTTACTGGAACTTCAGGCACAAGGCAAAAATAGGTCTAAATCCTGAACGAATTTCTGCAACAGCATTCCATGATAGCTTCCGTAAGAGGCATGCACGTGGTACAAGGTGTAATATATTCAAGTAGAAACATACACCCAAAGAAGTCACATCGCGACTCAGAGGTCCACTTCATTCCTCCAGATCACCTAGCGCCTGCCGTTCCCTTTGATTCCAGACAAAGTTTGTTAGGCGCTGCTCTCTGTGCCCTAAACTCTTTCCACATGAGACAAGTTCTTACTTTGAAACTCTCTCCATATGAAGCGGGATTATTTCTCAGAGTCAGCAGTCTATCTGGGAACCTTTGATTAGGTTCGCCAAGATCCCAGCCAACTTTCCATAGTGGGTCACCATGGCAGCTGCCAAAAACCAGACGACCATCTCCAATCGCCATGAACCTTCTCAGTGTCAAAGGTTTTCCTGGGCACATTGGACGTTTCTCGCTAGGATCCCAGCTGATTTTCCATGTGGGGTCGCCATGGTTGCTTCTATGTATGCGATACAAGTCTGCGCTTTCCATGTTGCGTCTCCGAAGCTGTTTCCTTAACCAGAAAGTTTGAGGATCAGTAGTGAATGGGTCACCATAACCAGTGAGTAGATCCTCCCTCAACTGTCCTGTAGTGGAATCAAGCTGCTCGATATCAGGAACTTCGTCGGGTGAAGGATTCTCATATATTCTCAACAAGGTTACAAAGACATCACTGCGTTCTTCGGTGTAGTCTAAATGATGGTCATGGTGGTCGCATGAACTGATTTTAACCTGGTTAGGGATTTGAATAATCACTATCAAGGTACTGCCTGTAGCAGAATGTTCCGGTTCGGCATATTCTGGTACATTATCCTCTGATTCACAACATGACTGATTCACAACTAAAACAATTAGGAAATGCAGGCATGAATATTTTTTTAACAAATTTAGATCGGGCTGCAATGATAGTAGGGAAACTTGGACCACTGTAAAGGAACTGTTAAACAAAATCAATAATAAGCAATCAAATTATACCCTAAGCATCAACGGAACTAAGATTAATGAGCCTCCAGCTATAGCATCACACTTCAACAATTATTTTTCCAATTCAATTAGGGAACTCAGAGACTCCATTCCTAGAACAAACACATCTCCACTAGTTAATGTTCGATCTAATTTAGCTATTCAATCCTTCTTCGCTGCTCCCACAGAGTATACTGAAGTACACAAAATAATTAATAAATTTCAAGTAAAAGGCTGTAAAATTAATGATATCCCAGTTTTCATATATAAGAAACTTAGTCTGATTATATCATTTTTTATTGCTGATCTCTTTAATGAATCGATTCGCTCAGGTGTTTTTCCTGATGTACTGAAAACTGCTAGAGTGGTCCCAGTATATAAAAGTGGTAGGAAAAGCTGCATCAAAAATTATAGACCTATTTCTACACTTTCTACGCTAAATAAGATATTTGAAAAACTAATGCATGTTCGACTTGTAAAATATCTTGATAAATTTTCTTTGATAACGAACTGTCAATATGGCTTTAGAGGTAATTCTTGCACTGTGGATGCTATCAGTAAATATTTGGATGATGTTTTCAGCTCTATTGATAATAAAGAATATACAGCATCAGTGTTCTTGGACCTATCAAAAGCCTTTGATACCGTAGAGCATAGTATTCTATTAGGTAAGATTAGTTGTATGGGTATCAGATGTCCTATTCATAAATGGTTTGAATCCTACCTATCCAACCGACAACAGTTTGTCTCAATTAATGATTGCAATTCGGAAATTTCGTATGTTAATTGCGGGGTCCCACAGGGATCCATTTTAGCTCCAACTCTATTCAATATATATATTAACGATATGCATGAATGTTGTAACTTGAATATTGTACAATATGCCGATGACACAACTGTATATTCCTCTGGACGCAACTTGGTAGACCTCATGGGGCAGGTTAACAGTCAGTTGGTTAATATAGATGATTGGTTGACCGCTAATTACTTAGTATTGAACGCTGCTAAATCCAGTCTCATGTTAGTTTCTAAACGTGCTGCTGACTTTGTACCCGATGTTGTGGTTAGGGGTGTGAATCTTAGTATCTCTAACTCACTAAAATTTCTTGGTGTTACACTGGATTCTAATTTAAACTTTTCAGTGCATGGCGCTAATGTTGTTTCTAAACTATCGAGAGGTTTGGGGGTGCTTCGTAAGCCCTCATTCTATGCCCCTCCTTCTGTTATGCTCACAATTTACTACTCTCTCTTTTTTTCTCATCTGAGTTATGGCATAGTGGTGTGGGGCGACTCAAGTGTTACCTTAGTCAATAAAATAAGTTCCCTTCAGCGTCAAGCTGTTAAACTGATTAATCCAAACAACAATGTTTGCAATAATTTCAATAAATATAAAATTCTAAGATTCCCCTATATATTTAAATATTTCTGTTCAGTTAGGATATTTTTGATACTAAAGGAAAATGAAAACCATTTTTTATCCAGAATAATGAATTCTCAAGTAGATCACTCTTACGAAACCCGTAGTACATCTAATGCATTACTCACAAATTTTTTCTGTAGAACTGCTTGCAGCCAAAAAAAATTTCTATATAAAGCTCTTAATATATGGAATAAATTACCGACACACATTAGAAACCTTCCTTCTGTCAATGAATTCAAAAAAGAGGTCAAATTTTTTTATTTAAGCGAACAATGTCAACAATAGTACAATTATAATGCTGAAATATCTAATTCCATTTTCATCTTAAGTTCTGTTTTATAGGTCAATACTGCCCAAATAGCCAAGAGCTACCAATGGGCTTGATTCGCTCCTCACAAGATTGTATTTTTTTTACTTATGTATTACTATGTATTATTTTTGAATATATATTATTTTTTTGTGTTTTCATTATGTATTATTTGACTGATTTTGTATTTTTTTAATTAATTTAAATTATTTTTGCTTATCTGATTATGTATTATTTTGTTATTTGATTATGTATTATCTCATATTGTATTCTATTTTCTTGTTTTTTTTTTCTTGTGAGAGTGTATCAATAAACTATATTATTATTATTATTATTATACCGCTATACGAGATACTCCTGACTTGAAGCTGCTGTGAGATGTTTGTAGGTTCATTAGCACTGATGCTAGGGAATTTTATTGCTTCCAGAGAAGCCACGTGTACTTTATATGGATTGTTCAATCCTATTTTTGTTCTGCTTAGACAAGCTTGTGTTATGATGAAACTAAGGCGGGATTCTACTTCCTCGTCCAAACGTGCTAGTACTCCATTCAGTCCGCCGAGGGTCTCACCCAAGTAATTGTGGATGAGGTCAATTCACCTTCCTCTCTCAATGGCAGCCGCTGCTGGTGAGCCTCCATTCGTGTAGATAGTGGACAACTGCTGGTTAGTTCATACTCTTTAGATGCAGTTATAACTTTGGCTATGAATTTCCGAATGAGGCTTGAATTTTCGGAGCTCGAAATTCTAGATGACACAGAGATGATGTTCAAGAGAACACTCATCAAGTGTTCGTTATAATCTTCTAGCATTCTAATAGTAGTTATCCTGCTACGAACCAATATGCTTTCCATTGCAAGAAGACTCAAAGAGAGTGTGTGGTTGTTTTGTTAATTGAAGATTTGTATAACAGACTCCAAAATTCCAACCTTCCACCACAGTATTTCTCGGACTGTTACGGAAGGATAAAGACACTCTAGGGAGAATCTACTGCTTTATTCCGTAAATAATCAATGTCCCTGTAAAGAGGGAAAAACTAACATCAAAATCTATTTTAACAAATACACAAATACCACAATAATGAAAACCCTAAAAGTACATTTTGATTGTTTCTAAATTAACAAAGATTTAGTTTTTAATTCGCAAAGATTTAGTTTTTAATTCGAAAAGATTTAGTTTTTAATTCGCAAAGATTTAGTTTTTAATTCGCAAAGATTTAGTTTTTAATTTCACACAAAGATAAATAATTAGTTGAAAACATAAATAAAGAGAAGATTGAAAAAGAAATAGAAAATTGTAACAGTTGACACCAACTACTAGCAGAAGCAACAAAGTTAAAAGATAAACTAATTTAGGCAACTTAAAGGACTATATGCGTAGTGATCTCAAACTTTTAAACATTCACAGATACGCAAGTAATTTTAAATGCGGAACTTAAATCACCAGAAAGTTTCGTTGGCTAAGCTTAGTATGATGTTATTATCACCTCTACACTAACTACAATTACTGCCAAATGATATTATAATAATTGGAAAGACTACTTAATTTTATGAAGAAAAATATAAATTGGATATGCTAATTTTAACTACTTAATGCTTGACCAAACCAATCTAGACTAAAATATTTTATATTGAATTATAGTAAACTTACGAGAAAGTGATTCCATGATGAACAGTAGGATGATAAAATTATAATATAAATATTCCTCAGAAGTAGTTTTGGGTAACTTAATATAATGTGTATATGGTATCACCTATACTACGGGAAGGACAAGAAACTAGAAAATTATTTAATGATGAAAAATAAATATAGCATATTGGCCTTCACAGCTGCAATTAAATGTTATGATCATTGTTCCATACTGAAACACTGTTTAAAAATTGGATAGAACTGATATCTCAGAAACATTCCTCATTTACTTGCCTGATTGAATACTAATTTATTCTACCCTGATTCAAATTCCTGATAGAAAAATAAGCATAAACAGGCGAGACACGTTACATTGCTGTATGTTCGTACTTTTGACTCCATGTTTTGACTACAATTTCATCTTCGATAACACTATTTGTTTTTGATTGAAGACAGGACTGTATTAACCTACATACAATTCTTAATTGTATAGTTCTGAACGTGTATGATTTTTTTTATTAAATCAGTGCTCGGTACCTATAATACCTAATATCATTCATTCCTAACTTCCTACGGTCCCACCTTCTGCTTCTAAAATCAGCTTGAATAATATCAACAACAATGTCGAGAATAATAATTCAAAACTTGCCAAAAAATGTAAGTACTACTTAGGCTAAGATAGCTGATATAATATATTTTATAATTTATAGCCATATTACATAATTACTCTGATGCTAGTTTGTATTTGGTGCACTGAACTCCTCTGACTTTTTCAAAAATCTGAGAAATAGCTGCCAACATTTTTCATCAATTTGTCTAGTCCTCCAACATTCTTCCAGTTTCCCCTCCAAAATTAATGGTAATATAATAATTAATAGCTTATTAAATATCCTCCGACATTGCAGGAATTTTTTTATTACCTAGGAATAGAGAAATTGAATAGCTGGCAACATATCACCAGTCTGCAGAATATGGGAGATATTTGGGATATTCTCTCCGAACAATTTTGAATTAATTCCTATATATATTTACATTAATTTTGCTACGAAAACTTCTGAATTAATCCCTATACCTATAGTATATAGCTACACTAATTTTGCTACGAACAGAAAAAGAGATCTCTACGAACACTTTACCAGTTTCTGCAGACTGGAGTCATATCATTGGAATTTACCCAGTCTGCAGAATATGAACATTTTTCCAAGACTCTCTGCGGGAGTTTTTGTTTAATTTTTGAAATTGTAGATCTCTGCGGGTGTTCTTGAATTAATTCCTATGTTACCATTAATTTAGCTGCGAGAGATTTTGAATTAATTCTTATGTTACCATTAATTTAGCTGCGGGAGATTCTGAATCTGCTGCTGAGAGTCAGAGAGTAACTCCCTCTCTTATAAAAATCTCTGTGGGAGAAGAGACACATTCTGCAGACTGGGAATTTACCATCAAATACAATCTGGCTCTGATGCAGATGTTAGTCTGCTAAATTGAGTAAATTGCCAATATTATTATTGTTTGATAAATTATATTTATGACAATTTGACAAAAGGCAGTCTGCAAAAGATGCGTGAAGTTGTGAAGTTTATCTGGCATCTATTGAGGCCTTGAAATTAGTCTCCTGAATTATCTGGTGACAATTTCCTAATTAATTCCTATGTCTGGAAAATTGTAAGCCAATTTTTGAGCCAAAATTTCCCAAAAATTCTGAGCCAAGCCAATTTGGCTCATTTTTTGAAGATTTCAAGCCAAAATCAACATGGAAATTGGAAACATAAGAATTAATTCAAAATTTAAAGCCAATTAGACATATCTGAGTTTTGACCTTTTGAAATCTAAGCCAATTAATTGGCTTTAACTGACATACTCTTATACATGGAATTGTAATTAGCCATAGGCATATTTCAAAGTGTGGCAGGAAAGTCGCCAGTTTAGTGAAAAAATGGATCCAGGTCTCCACATTTAAGATACTTTAAAGAAGAAATTTGACTTCCTAGTGAAGATTTTACACTTGAAAATATCCTCATGCATGATGCTTCATGTCTGATGCATGTGCATTTCTTGAGACTATTTTACAAGTTATATACATGTTTTTCAACTAATTTCACCCCTCAAAAGTCGCCAATATACTGGCGACATTGTTCATACTTTGAAACATGGGTAATTAGGGGAGAGAATTTTGAAATTTTTGGTCATTTTGGAGAGAAATTGGAAATTCTTTGGAGACAAATTGCCATAAAATCAAATATCTGGAGATTGATTGTGCATGCTTTGCAGACTGGCAGTCTGGTGACAAATCATGTTATAGAATTTAGAGTAGGGACTTAGGGTCATGCAGGTAAATTGCAGCCCTTCAATTTTTAAATGTGGCCCTCTCAAGATAGTCTCTAAAACATTCTGAACTGAAATTACATTAGAATTTTGCATACCTAGCTACCAAAATAAGTGTAAGGTCAAGCAGGTAAATTGCGGCCCACTAACTAGTAACTAACTGCGGCCTCAGACATCTGACAACAGACCAGTCTGTATTTGGTGCACAAAATTCAACTGACATTTTGAATTTGCTGAAAAAATCCACCTTAAATTTCCAGTAATTTAGCTGATCCACCATCATTTTACCCATTTTTCCACCGAAAATTAATGGTAACATAGGAATAAATTGTTAAGAATCCACTGACTTTGCCAGAATATTATTTTCAAAATTTCAATGGAGAAAAATATCCTCCGACATGTCGGTGGAATTTACCACAAAATACAGACTGAACAACAGAAGAATCATAGCTTCAAAACACATGTTTAAAACATAAAGTAATAAATTATAGCTTGTAGGTACTTCAGTCTGTATTTCATGGTTAATTCCACCAACTTGTCGGTAGAATTTTTAGGCATTGAAAATAATATTCTGGCAAAGTTGGGTGGTTTCTAGCTATTTATTCCTATGTTACCATAAATTTTTGCTGGGAAAATGGGCAAAATGTTGGTGGATCAGCCAAATTACTGGAAATTTATAGTGGATTTTTTCAGCTTTTTTTCTATGCAACATTTTATTGTAATCTCGGTTCAGAGTGTTTTAGAGACACTCTTCAGAGTGTCTCTATTTTGAGACAGTTACTCTCTGACTCTGGTAGCAGATTCAGAAATTCAGAATCTCCTGCATCTAAATTAATGGTAACATAGGAATTAATTCAAAATCTCCCTCAGCTAAATTAATGGTAACATAGGAATTAATTCAAGATCTCCTGCAGAGATCTCAAATTTCTAAAATTCTATCAAAAACTCCCGCAGAGAGTCTTGGAAAAATGTTCCATATTCTGCAGACTGGGAGGGCTGCAATTTACCTGCGTGACCCTAGTGCATGATATAATATATCAATTTAAGTTTTTAACGTGTGTTTTGAATTTATGATGTTTCTGCTGTAAGAGGCTGCAGCCCTCAGTTAGTCAGTGTGCCGCAATTTACCTGCTTGACCCTATGTCAGTTTAAGCCAAATAACCAATTAATTGGCTTACATTTCAAAAGGCCAAAACAGTAAAACTGAACTGAATTGCCAGACTGCAGAATAGGCCAAGTAAAATGGTATGTCTCGCCATGTTTAAAAGTGTGGCAGGAAAGTCGCCAGTTTGATGAGAAAATGGATCAAGGTCGCCACATTCATGATACTTTGAAGAAGAAATAGGACTTCCTAGTTAAGATTTTACACTTGAAAACATCCTTGTGCATCATGTCTGATGCATGCCAGTCTGTATTTGGTGCACAAACCAAAATTCCACTGACTTTTTGAATTTGCTGAAAAAATCCACTATATAATTCCACTACTTGGCTGATCCATCAACATTTTATCCATTTTCAATTGAAAATTAATGGTAACATACCAAGTAAAATAGTATGTCTCATATATTCTCCATTTCTCTCTCCAAAATTGACCAAATTTCTTTTCAAAATGAACAAAGTATCATAAATTCTCTCCAAAATAACATTGTAGCATAGGAAAAAATTTAGATATTTCTCGCCATTTGCAAAATTGCAATTGAAGGGCTCAAAATAACTGTCACAAACTTGCCATTAAAATCATAAAATGGCAAGTTTTGACATGCTTTATTACCTGGGTAACACAGCACGTAATAAACAGTTTCAAATCCACCGATTATTTCACCATTATTTTCAAAGGAGAAAAATTCCACCGACAAGTTGATGGAATTTATCATGAAATAGAGTTTGAGATGCATGTGTATCACTTGAGACTATCTCTGAGTGATTTACTTGTTATTTACAGGTTTCTAAACTTATTTCACCTTATCAAAAGTCACCAGTAAACTGGAGACTTTGTCCATACTTTGCAAGACTGCAGGAACTGGTATACTGTTCTCAAAGAACCAGCCTGTATTTCGTGGTAAATTCCACCGACATGTCGGTGGGATTTTTTCCCTTTGAAAATAATATTCTGGCAAAGTCGATGGATTTTTAGCTATTTATTCCTATGATACCATCAATTTTCAGTGGATAATTTGGGAAAATGTTGGTGGATCAGCCAAATAACTGGAAATTTATGGTGGATTTTTTCAGCTTTTTGAAAAAGTCAGTGGGATTTTTTGCACCAAATACAGACTGGTCCAAGAAATCATCTGTTTTAGCTCTTGTTCTCTGTAAAATACATGTAAATAAAGGAGAAATTAAGAATTGTTCCCCCAGAAAATGTTAAAAATGTCCAATATTCTGCAGACTGGATACTTTGAAACATGGATGTCTCTTAAACTCTCCATTTTGTCTCTCAAGTGCCATCCAAATATAACCAAATTACTTTTGAAAATGATAAAATTACCATAAATTCTCTTTAAAATATCATTGTAACATAGGAGAAAATTACATATTTCTCATCATTTGCAATTGAAGGGCTCGAAATAACTGTCACAAACTCCCCATTTAAATGGCGAGTTTGGACATGCTTTATTACTTGAATAATGGATAAGTAATTTACTTGTTATTTACAGGTTTCTAAACCTATTTCTCCTCTTAAAAGTTGCCAGTATACAGGGTCGGGCGTAAGTTTGGAAGCAATTTTTCAAACATTAATATAAATCTTAAAAATAAATTCCTAAGTAGGTGATAGGGTTTGAACTATAGTAGAGACACTACATTATGACGTGGCAGTGTTGTTTTTTACAAAAAATTTAGTCAATTCAAAAATGTCAGACAAAAGAGAAGCCATTATTGCTCTACACCGTGCCGGGAAGTCAGATTCCGTCATTTCAAAGACTCTCTCAATAGCGAGATCGACTGTTTGGAAGTGTGTGAAGCGTTTTAATGAGAGAGGAGACTTGACTGATCGTCCAAGAAGTGGTAGACCACGCTCACAACGCACCAAACAACTGATAAAATGTGCCCGAGAGAAGATCAGGAGGAACCCGAAAAGGTCAATACGATTGTTAGCCAAAACAGCTAATGTGAGTCCCAGAACAATGAGAAGAGTTGTCAAAGAAGACCTAAAGATGTCCTTTTTCACCCTCCAAAAGAGACGGACTCTGTCAGAAGCTGTAAAGAAAAAGAGATTGGAGAGAAGCAAAGCACTTCTGAGAGAATTGAAGTCTGGCACGGCTGGTGAAATTGTTTGGTCTGACGAAACAAATTTCACAGTGAAAATGGCTCTCAACCGGAGGAATGACAGAATAATAGGTAAAAGTGCAAAAGACATCCCAAACAACCAAAAAACTGTCGACAGAACCATGAAACCTGCTTCAGTAATGGTCTGGGCCGCCGTTTCTGAAACTTGGAGATCTCCTTTAATTTTTGTGGAACAAGGCTCCAAAATCAATGCTAAATGTTATATTGAGAATATTTTGACGCCAATGTTGGAGTCAGCAAAACGGCGCGACTTCACATACTGCAAATGTCACTCAAAACTGGTGCCATGACCATCTTCCACGGTTTTGGTCCAAAGAAATGTGGCCTCCCTGCTCCCCAGATGTTAATCCTATGGACTTCTCGGTATGATCCATTCTTGAATCAAAGGCCTGTGGTAAATTCCATCGCAGTGTGGATGATTTAAAGCGTTTGCTCCAGAGATCTTGGAAGGAAATTTCACAAGAACAGTTGCGTGCCGCAGTAGGAGGAGTTCGGAGGAGATTTGAGGCTGTTATTAAAAACAAGGGGGGACATTTTGAATAAATTTATAATTTTTGAATTCTTAAAACCCTTATGTAATAATACATAACTGTAAATTATTAAATATATTTTTCGTTGGATTATAATATGCATTTTCATTTGCTTCCAAACTTACGCCCCACCCTGTATATGTCCAAATCTCCTATAATTACATGTAATGATGTAAACATAGGAATTATTGGAAAATTGTCACCGGATAATTTAGGAGACTAATTTCAAGGCCTCAATAGTCGCCGAATAAACCTCACAATGTGACAACTTCATGCATCTTTTGCAGACTGGGTGACTGTCCATTCTTTGAAACATGGATCAATTCCTATGTTCTGGGATTGTTCCCATGTTAATTTGATTTGAAATTTAAAAAAATGAGCCAAGTTGAATTGGCTTAGAATTTTTATTAAATTTTGGCTCAAAATTGGCCATGTTTCAAAGTATGGACAAAGTCGCCAGTATACTAGCAACATTCTGACTAGCAAATCCTGATATCTGGTCTTTGCTCTGGAAACTCTAGCTAGTAGCTAGTATTTTTCATGTACAATTAAATGTATGTGAGGGCCTGGCTTATATTATAGTTCTATTGTTTTTGACAGTTTATCTAACGTTAATAATTATGTAAAAGCTTATTTTATTTTTTTACAGATAAGTGATGAATTACTACACAAACACTTCTCAGAAAGCGGTAGCGTCACAGATACCAAATTGATTCACAAAGATGGGGTTTTCAGACGCTTTGGTTTTGTTGGTTTCGAGAGTCGAGATCAGGCTATGGCAGCATGCAAAAATTTCAACAACACGTATCTTGGATCAAGCAAAATAACGGTGGAAATTGCAAAAGATTTGCGTAAGTTTTATATTCAATGCTTCTTGCAAGTTCATTAATTTCGTGTAGATTATTATCTAGCTCTATTTATGCTTATATTCAAATATCTTGACAGTTTTCCAGATGTTCCTAATAGCTATAATAGTGTATAATGATATATCTATCTAAATCATCATATATCTTTCTTTAAATCTGCTAATTATTAATGATTTTTAGCTAACCCTAATATTTTGTCTGATAGCTAACTCCTCAATTACAAACAGATGATGCCTCTCGCCCAAAAGGACGACAAGCAATCAAGGAAGAAGAGAAGGACGGTGAAAAGAAAAAGAAAGATGCCATTAAATTCCGAAAGCAGATGGCAGAATTGAGAATGGTGGAAGATAACAAGAAAGAGAGAAACAGTTTACTTATGAAGTACATCAAGGATCCTAAGTTTATTCAGCTCCTAGAACTCAATGGTGGAGCAACTAAGGTCTGTCTAAGCTTATAATTGAGTTCAATTTTTAGAAATAGGTTCTGGGTTGAACTAGATTTCTAAACTATATTTTTAGTTTAACCCTTTTGCTCCTGAAACTATTATTTTTGTTTTTATTTAATACTTTGGAAACCATCTTATTGGTCTCAATACCACATTATAGCTATACAATTACTTCTGAAAATAGTGAGCTATTCGCAGGCCCAGAGCGGAAATTTCAGTCATGTTACATACTTCGGGTGGGAACATGACTGAATTTTCCTTCACCTTTCACGCTTCCATCATGTATATTACTGAAGAGAAGCTCACAGACAAACATACACATAATAGCTTGGACCACAGAAGTGTTTAAATTACTTACAGTTTCATGGCTACTACAGTTGTCTTCTGGAGCAAAAGTGTTAACATATGAAGTTGAAGCCCAACTTTCATTATTATTAACTTTAATTAATTGCATTAAAATTTACTAGAAGAATGATCTACATTCAATGTTATTCACCTCTTTCCAAAAGTCTGTTTATGACGAGCATGTCTTTTTTTTTCAGAACGGATTGTCTACAGAAGAATGGAAGAAAATTGAGAATAAGACTTCTGCGGAGAGTGATGATGATGATGAGGGTATTGAATTGGAGGACAAACCTGCTAGAGATGAGAACCTCTCTGATAAAGATGTGAGTAGATTTCATATGGTCTGATCGTCTGAGAATTACCTTTGATATATACTTGGGCGATGAATAATAATCCATATTTCTCCTACAGTATTTGAAATCATTGATGGTTCAAGAAGATGATGATGATGAGGAGGAAAAATCACAGAAGCCAAAGGTAAATATTATGTTAAGTGTTTCAGAATGTAAATTAATCTAACTTTTTTTTCTCATTGCTAAATTGTAATATTATAAATAACTTCCAATAATAATATGTATTTAAAATGATGGCAAAAACTAATAGCTAGTATTTCAATTTATTTATTTCTATTTAGATTATCCTATTTAAGTCAAATTTAGAATAGTTAAATAGCTAGCTACTGTATATACTACAGGGTGTCCGACACTTTTGTTGCCAAAGTTTAACATAAGGTAACGGTCGTCGAAATAAACACTTTTTACTCTATGAAGGTATGGTCTAAAATGCTAAGTTAAAGAGTTACAAAGACTTGAAGTTGGGTAAAAATTCCAATTACTAAGAATCCTGTGGCAGGGAAACAAAATGATAATACGCCCCTAGATTTCTACTTATGGGGACATTTGAAGAGTTTGATGTATGAAACACCGATTCAATCCGAATTGAACCTGATCGGCAGGATTGTCGAAGCCTCCGCAAGGATTCGTGAAACTCCTGGTGTCTTTGCTCGCATCCGCCAGTCATTGGACAAACGTTTGAACGCTGTATCGCAGCAAATGGGCGGCAGTTTGAACCCATTTTGTAAACATATTACCTAATTTAAGATTGTGTTTCTTGTGCTCACAATTTATTACTGTTAAAAATGAAAGGTAACTCTTTAACTAAGCATTTTAGACCATACCATCATAGAATATAAAGTGTTTATTTCGACGATCGCTACCTTATATTAAAGTTTGGCAACCAAAGTGTCGGACACCCTGTATAATTAACTATTATATATTAAATAAAAATTTATCTTTTACCTATGAAGATTTAAATAAAAGTATTCAATTAGTTAATATATTTAATAGTATTAAGTCGTATATCATTTTTGGTAATGTGGACAGTTTCACACAATAAGCAATCACAATCATAACAATACTGTGATTTACTTGATGGTTGGTCAATTGATCCCTGACAAATTTATTCCTGGTCATATTCTTTTTTGCTTATATACTTAGCATACAAATATGTTGTCACTCTCTCATAAAACAATTGATATCTACTATTTAAACAATAATAAAAATTATTCAAATAATTAACAGAAACTATTATTACAAACATTATGATCATGCTTTATAGCTAGTTTATACATAATGAAGTTCAAGGAAGAAGTGGAGAGTCAATGGCTTGTTAATTTTGGTGGAAGAATATAAAAAAATGCATACTCTTACCTAACAGAACAACTAATCTTTAATAGAAGAAAACAACCACAATGTTCTAGAAAAATTTACAGTAGCAATTTGGTGAGAAATGGCTGGAATGGGAGCCGGAAAATTCGACTAACCCAATTTGACTAAAGCTCAATTCGTAAAAAAAATCGACTAGAACAATTAAACTAATCTAATTCGACTAAAGCTCAATTCAACTAAATTAATTCGACTAAAGCTCAATTCTACTAAAACAATTTAGTTTTAGCTCAATTTGTTCATACCATGTTTATTTGCTTTATTGCCAAACAAATCTAAAGAAACGTACAGTATACTCTCTTGCAGTAAATGTCAATCGACCCACTAACAATTTTGCTCGATTTCGAAAAGTCCATTGCAGTGAAATTTTTCAAACTAAAACTCCATCTGGATGTTTTTTCCATTTAATGCAACATATTTTTCGTTCAATTCAGTGAAATGGATTGAAGCAACTGTATGAAACCGATATTGACTTTGCGTATAATTTATGTCTTCTACCCACAATATCTTTTGTACCATTAGATTCAGTAGTAGATGCGTTTGAAAATTTGATAGATAGCAACATCATCTCTAATGTAGCACAGAATGTAGTTGATTATGTTGAATGAAGATAACTCGATTGGCAGGCCAGCTCGAAGAAATGCCCGCAGGTCACCACAATTCCCTCACAATTTATGGAATTGTTATGATACTGTTCTACAAGGTTTGCCAAAAACCTACAACTCAGTGGAAGAATGGCATAGAAGTTTTGAATCACAATTTTTTGACATCATCCAAATATTTGGAAATTTTTAGAATTCTTAAAGAAAGAACAGAACTTTATTGAAATTTTGATAGAACAATATTTGGCTGGAGCAGAACCTAATATTCAGAAGAAGAAGTACCGTGATTCTGCGAATTGATTGCACCGGCTTGTTTCAAATTTTGACGCAAATTATATATTAGAATACCTTCGTGCATGGTATTGCTTATAATTTATCCTTTTAGAATAATTATGAATTGTTATTGATTTTATGCAAAGACCTAAACGCGTTACATTTATGAATTAAAAAGTTTCCAATATAATTGTTTTAATCCCTTAGTCAAATTAAGTTTAGTCAAATTGTGTATTAGTCAAACTGATTTAGTTGAACTGACATTTACTCTAAATGCTTTAGTCGAATTTATTTTTAGTCATATTTTGTTTGTCAAATTGAATTTTAGTCTAATTGTGTTAGTCGAATTGACCTAGATCCGGCTAGAACATCAATGTAGATTCAACATTCAACATGCTTTTCCAGTTGTATTCGGAGAACACTCGGAAAATTGGTTCTTATACAGACCAGATAAAAGAACACAAATAAGATGCAAATTGCGAATGGGATAGATTATTGATCTATTCTACCTAAATGATCATATTGTTTGCAATAGGTATATCTAAAACAGCTTCCTAAACCCGATTTACTTTATTGTAAAATACCTCCTGTGTTGACAGTGAAGTGTTTTTCATGAATTAGTCATTATATTTAGTAAGAAAGGGTGTTAAATCTATTACCTATATCAAACAACTCTAATTGCAATTCTTTTCCTATCACAGAATTGGAAGGAACTCTTCACATTGAGACTCTGCATGTATAGTTTCCCTAAAACTTCTATCAACATCAAAAAAGGAGGCAAGGAAACCAAAAAGCGAGGTGTCAATAAGAAAATGGTTAAAGACTTCTTCAAACCTCTCAAATGCTCTTCAATTCGGAGAAAAACCAACGAAGGGAAGTTCGAATACTATGTTGGTTTCGCATCTGAAAAAGTTTACAAGGAGGCTTTACTCAAGGATAGGAGTTACTTGGGTGAGAGATGAGGGTTTAATTTAGATTTAGTTTTAAATCATATCCCAAAACCACTAGTACGCCGTACTAGTAAGACTATCTTTTCTCTTTTCCTTAAAAGATAATAATGATATAATAACTATTTAAGTAATGTTTTTTATCTACTATATTTAAATTTTTCTTATTCAGGTGGAGTTAGGGTTAAAATCAGCAAAGTAGGGAAAGATAAAGATGAATCCACAGAGGTTGTGAGAGGTCAAGGAGCGACTAAATGGTCTGACGCTGCCGAGAAACTGGAAAAAGCAGAGAGTGTTGCTGATAGCGGCAGAATATATGTTAGGAACCTCTACTACTATGTTACAGAGGATATTCTAAAAGAAAATTTCGAACCTTACGGTAATTGGGCAGGGATATTTTGTTATTGATTGCTCGTAACATTGAAATATATTAATTAGCTACCTCTAAGATTGAAAAATGGCTGTTTGAAAAGTCAACAATTTTTTTTAATGTTGCTTACTAAAGCTTTACTTTTTCCAGGAACCATCGCTGAAATAGATCTCCCAATTTGCAAACTGAATGGTAAAGCCAAAGGCTTCGCGGTGGTTACATTTCAAGATCCTAAAAATGCTGTGGAGGCCATGAATGCTTTGGATGGTTCAGTCATGTCAGGCAGAGTGGTTCATATTCTTCCTTGCCTTCCTGATGAGATTAGATCTTGGAAATTTGCTCCAGAAGTCAAAGCAAAGAAACATGGAGAGAAAAAGGTTTTGGACGAATCATCATGGCAAAATTGGAACACTCTTTTCATTTCGAATGCAGTAGTCGCAGACCTCTTAGCTAAGAAACATAATGTGACTAAAGAAGAAATGATGACTCTTGAGGGTAGTGACCTTGCTACAACCTTGGCCTTGGCTGAAACTGAATATGTTAACCAAATAAAAGATTTCTTGGTTGAAAATGGTGTATCGGTTGAAGCTTTCATTGATCCGAAAGTTGAGAGATCAGATACAGTTTTATTGGTAAAGGATTTGCCCGTCGAAACGAAAGCGTCAGATATAGCTGAACTATTTGGTAAATATGGTGATTTGGGCAGAGTTGTGATGCCTCCTTTGGGTGTCACCTGTATAGTTGAGTTTATAAATCCTTCAGAAGCAAAGACCGCTAAGAAAAAATTAGCTTACAGTCGGTTTGGGTCTGTCCCGTTATATATTGAAAAAGCACCTGTAGGAACATTTAATGAAGAATACAAGAAACCTAAAGAAAAGGCTAAATTGGCAAACAAAGAGACTACAGAGAAAAAGACCTTAGAAAAAGAAAATGAGGCAGTGGAAGGAGAAGATAATTGGAATGAGGAGGAAGAACGTATTCCTGAAGACCACACAACAGTCTATGTTGAAAACTTGCCTAAAGAAATCGGTGAAGAGGCAATTCACGAGCATTTCAGTAAAGCTGGAGAAGTATATAAAGTAGTTGTGGCAAAGAAGGGAAATCAATCTAGAGGCTATGGTTTCGTTCAATATTATTCTCAAAAAAATGCAAGAAATGCCTTGGTGAAGCTGGAAAATTCTACCTTAGAAGATAAGAATATTTCGCTCAAACTGTCAGAGAAAAAGTTTAATGTCGTGCCTAGCACTTCAAGAAAGCTACACAGTTTCGGTGTGCAGAAAGGATCTAAAATTGTTGTCAAGAATATTCCCTTTCAAGCAACCAGGAATGAAGTACAGAATCTCTTCAAAGCTTTTGGCTCCCTCAAACGAGTTCATTTGCAGAAACATCAATCGGGTCATTTCAACAATGGTGGTTACGGTTTTGTGGAGTTTGTTCAAAATAGCGATGCCAAGCGTGCTCTGGAAATGATGGGTCTGTCAACCCATCTTCAAGGAAGGAGACTTGTGTTAGAATGGGCTAAAGAAGATGAAACTTTAGATGAATTGAGAGAGAAGACCGCTCAGAAGAGAAGCATAGTTGAGACCTACACAAACCAAAGCAACAAAAAAATGCGACATGCCATCAGAGAAATGGACACCACTGAAGATTTTGATGAGGATTATTAGTTTAAGATTTTGTTCCAATATATTATTGATTATATAATGTTTTCTTTCACTATTATAAATTAGTAATTTGCTAACTCATTTTGCACCCATGGGTTTGTTATTATTAATTAACTTCCCCATGGTCCTGGTCCGGGTCGAAGGGACGGCCAGAGGCATCCCAGGTGTCGCCTGCCCCTACCCGAGCCAATGTTTGGGCAGTATAAGCCTCAAGAAGAGTGCAACTTCTTGGGGGTGGGTTTAATGGTCCTCCAGTGAGTGAATGTTGTGTGTAGTTTTAGAGACTGACATTGTGCGAGGATATGGGAGATTATTGTTGATTAGTTCCGTCCTCATTTTGAACGGAGGGGTACCCCGGGTGCCACCCACCCGAGTCACCGTGTGGGCCTAAGGGAAACCCGCATCACTCAGGAAGTTAACTGCCTTCGAATGAGTTCAAGGGTGCTCCAGTGAGTGTGTAGTTGTAGGGAGGGACATTGTGTGAGTATATGGGAGACAGAACCTTGACCGGTATGTCGGAACTCAAACCGGTCAGAGTCGGATCTCCTAATCCTGTGAGTGTAAGGAAGGGTGGTGTCTACATCTCTGACGAAATAGGTTAACCGTATCCTGCCGAGACATGTGGGACTCTCTGGTCCAAGTCCAGAGGCCGGAAACCGAGGAGCCCGTTGGGAAGATGGGGAGTCTAAAACTCGTTGTGATGTGTTTCCATAGTGGGTGTTTTTGGTCCTCCGCACAGTTTGCATTTAGTGTAGGCCGGGATATGAGGAGTCTAGTATAGAGGTTTAAAAGTGTGTCTCGGAAGGACTCTGGTTCCTGTGTACGAGTGTTTTTGGGTTCTAGGAAAATTCCACTGAATATAAATTGTACTTTAAAAATATTAACTTTTTGTGATATTCATTATAGCGTTAGTGTTTCTTTCCAAGTGGTTTAATAAAATGTAAATGAATTTCATAATATAAATTTTCCTAATGTCTTATGGGGCAAAGAATAAACGAGGTCACTTTGAATTTTATTAGCAAAAACCGTGGAGTTTTCAGTCAATATTTTGAGATTTGACACCGTTGCATTACATAAGCACCTCCCACCCGTAGAAAAAAGATGCCAATTAGTGAATGGTAAATGACTACAATTAGTGATTTTTTTGAATATTCAAAAATAGTTCCAGTTAAATAATATCGATTACGAAATTTTCCTTTCGATTAAAGTTAACATTACTATTAAGCCAGTAATAACAATATGACATGTATTTTAATTTCTTCAACAATTTTTTCAAAATCTAAGAAAAAATTCGTATCATTCATTATATTATATGTTTTACAACATTTAACTTAAGCTAAATAGCGCTTAGCGTATTTGCCTAACATGACTTCGAGATTATCTAAAGTATTATACCTTGAAGGTCCCCTCCAGGCAAATTTTTTTATTGCTTAATTCAACGAGGCTAATGTTTCTTAACATTTTACTGCAAACCCTATGAAATTTGATAGCCTATTTTTAATTTTATATGCTTTCAAAGATTTTTATAATCCAAACTATACAAAACCTACTTTACCTCCGACTTTCTAATTTTCAGTCTGAAGAAAAAGAATGTACACCATTTGTTTTGATTGTCAACTAGGTATTTGGTTTAATAAATCTATTTATTATTCGTTTAAAGGTTTACATTTGGATAAACTTATTATAGAAACGTTTATATACCTTTAATAACAATTAATATCTTAAAAAGAAAGCCAAAAAACGCCTTTTTGTTCAAAAATCTAAATTTGAAATCAAAACAAAGAGTGTACAATCTTCTTTCTCAGCGTCAGATTAGAGATTCGCTCGATTGTTGCTCACAGAGTATTAAAAAACTTTAAAAGCAAATAATAAAATATATACTGAACCAAATTGAATGCGGTTTGCGGAATAATGATCGTACCCCTTAGTTCTATCACTTTATGTAATAAACTCATTTTTTTCCCGGAGCCTGGAGAGGACCTTTAAACAGTAATTAGGAATAATTCCTTCGATCAAACTATTTTGTATCGCAAACCTAACGAAATATGGGGAAAAAGATGAAAAAGTGTTAACTGTATCATTGCAGGTTTCATGATTTTTTGCGGCAATTGTATTGTCAAATTTTCCACAGCTTTGAGAGTTAAAATAGTTTGGTTTGTTATACCTAAATATTCATTAATGAGAGCTAAGATATAAACCACGATATTTCATCGTATTTAATTTTCAATCTTGCTTTTCTTATGATATTTAAGATAGGTCAATCATGATTCATGACACACTTTATACAAGTTTGGGCTTGGGACTACATCCGCACAGAACAGATGCAACAGATTGGCCCATGCGGATCGAAATGCAACTGCACCAAACATTTCATATGTATATTATATGCAAGAATTTAATCATGGGACACATATATATATATATATATATATATAGAAAACAATATTTCATAAACAAATGGGCAATGGTTAGTAGGCAAAAAATGAAGAATGAACTTCCCAGTTCTTTTGAACTATTTATTCATTCAGAACTTTACTATCAAAGCTCAAAAGCCATTGAAGATCAAGGTCAGGAAGATATTTAACAACAATTCTAGTAGAGAAAAGAAACAAGCCGAAAGATACTGGTTTTCACAAAATTCTTTTTAAAATCTATCTTGGCAGTTTTTAACGCTACTTGCAGTTTTAGAGGACATTTATACTCTTCAACTAGGAGATCAGATTTTTTTAGTAGACTTAATTTACTATCACCTCTTCATTTTTCTCTTCCATCCTTGAGGACATTCATTGGTGCTTGTCTCACTTTTATGTCACATTACTTGGTAAGTGAATTAATTCATTGGGTAGCCTATCTGCATCCATGAGCATAGTCATTGACTGGTGGTTGGTAACTGTATATGGAGTTACTTTTTTTTCTGACTGCTTCTTAGAGTCCATTGTAATTTATTATCCTTTAACGTGGTAATATAACCTTGGATTCCGAAACAGACTTTAAGCCCTTGACTAAATTTATTAAATTAAATTGCAAGATCCTTCGATTCATGAATTACCTTTAAAGATTTATTATTTATTTATACCCTTTATTCTGCAATTTTGTAAAAAGAGGAAAGGACTCTCGAGAATGGGAATTCGGATGTAAACTTCTATCCTCTGACCTGGCTAGACGAGTTTGCTCCATTGGTAATATTCTTTTCGCAGACAATCAGAGGAGTTCAAATTTTAACCTTTTAATGTTCATTTGTTAGTTTAACGTTTCTTTGTTGGTTTAAAACTAATTTGAGTTTTTTTTATAACTTGTCAAAAACACGGCATTTATCATAAATTCATAATTATTTACAGTTCTATCTTTCACTAACTGTCCAATTATCTTAAGCGTAAATAAAAGCTACACTCGTTTGGATATTAGTCTTATTTTGAATTTAATTCAAATTTAATATCCAAATCAAATTGTTCGCTGAATGATTAACTATTTACTAGAGTAACTCGAGGCTCAATTTAGCAAAATAATTTTGGAAATCTCCAAAAGGCAATTTATGGTGAGTCGAAATCGAAGACTCAAATCTGAAAGGCATAAGCATTTGCAACAAATAAGATAAAGAATAAATTTATTGAACAAACGATTTACAAATCAAATCAAATTGAAAAGCGTTAGAATGATATGTAATAAAGATTTTTACAGGTAATATATAACTCTAGTAACAGTTATAAAAAATCAAGTTATATACAGAAGTTCCTATATAAATTTGCTATTCATAATAAGTATATACACAGTTTTACAGATAAATGAATCTATGAATGTTGGTGTATGGGAATACGTAAATATGGAACAAACATTTAAAACAAACTAAATATAAATTTAATTATAACAATGAATTAATGAACTGATTCGAAATGGAAAATAAAGTTATATATATCTAAACTAATACCATCTAATAAATATAAAAATATTAAATAATCCGATATTGATTTCCTAATATTTAGTGTAGCCTCCTTCGACTTCCAGACACTCTTCTATGCGACGAGGCATACTTTTAGCTAGATTTTCAAAGAAATACGGAAAATTTCAAAGTTTATTCCACATGCTGGCTACGTGCTGTTCAAGAGCTTCAGACGATCTTTCATTGGTATGGTCCCACTCGTTGACTATCCAGCCCCACACTTTTTCGATCGGATTAATATCAGGATTTCTTGCCGGCCAGCGTAGGGGTTGGAAGTCGCCATTTTCTCTGACTTATAGTAAGTCAGTATAGTATAGTCTCTGACTTATATAGCACAATCCTATAAATAGACTCGATTTCATGTCCTTCACTCGAATAAGACATATCTACTTGCATTTTCTAACTTTTATCTCAAACTAATCGTTAATCTTCTCATAATTAAGGGAATATTTCATATTTGTTCCTTTGTTTGATGTGCCTGAAAACATTATTTACTACTGAATAGATTTTGCGTTCCATATGTATTTGTGTATGATAAAGAATGTAGGATGAAATTTGTAAGTTTCAATATTTAATGTTGTGCGGTGTATGTTCCATATAATTTGTGGCAGATTTGAGCAAAACCCACGCCTCAATTCCCATGGATGTAAGGAGTTGTAAGTTGAAAAAATATCTGTGTGATCCACTACTTATTATTCATGTATGATATCAAACGAAAATAATAATAAGAAACAATTCAGACTCAATGCAGACAAAGAAACGCCAAAATCAGCCTTTCTTCATCAATAAAAATGACCAAGTCAATTTTCAATTTAGATCTGATCTCCAGTCACCAGCGGTACGTGTTACATAATTTTCCTATATTTGGTCAAATAAATCATAATTTGTGATTTACTAACTCTTAAAATAAGGAAGAATAGTTAGTAAAATCTATTTTGATGACTGTGTCGAAAAATTAGACTAGTATGAACAATTTTGGAGCGTTACATGCAAGGAGCGTTACATGCAAGAAATTGAAGAGGAAAAATAATAGCTGACTACGAAACCAACATTTCAATATTTGAGAGTATACTTGATTTAGATGTCCTGAGGGTAGCCATTGCTCTCAGAGTGGGCTGTGATAATGGGATGCATGTTATAGGACTGCATGGCCTGTCTTCAGTGTTTTGTAGGTACAGTTCTGGGTGTAACCCGAGACATGCGTCAATGAATGATGTTGCAAAGAAAGCTTTGCAGGGAGCAGGACTCCCATCAGTACTAAAAAATGGAGCCTTCTGGTCAGATGGTATTACTGGCTTTCCTTATATAAATGGAAAGAGTCTGATTTGGAATTGCACGTCTGTTGACACATTTGCCGAGACACACCTCGATGATTCCGAGGTTGAGGCCGGATCAGCTTCCGGGGCTTCGGAGAACCGTAATCGTCATAAATACTACGCCCTTGGTGATGCTTAAATATTTTAGCCTATTGCTATTGAGACCAAAGTAGCGTACGTCAGTACCACCTCCTCAATTATGAAGTCCATAGGTAGACGACTAGACGCCTTGTTGAGACAGCGAACGATCCAAGGGAGACTGCCTTGTTCCAACAGCAAATGGCTCTCGCTATTCAGAGAGGGAATGCCTTCAGCATCCTCTCAGCCACGAAAGAGAATTTTTAGAGGGTTGGGTCCACCCCTTCAAGGAACTCAACCCCTCACTTGTAGTTATGGAGGAATTTCCTCTTCTGTACAGATTTTCTCCTTCTTGTTTTTAATGGACAAATATTGATTCATTTTTAAATAGTGTTTTTGCAAGCGAATCAGGGTATTTCAGCAATCAAATTGCTCCCTACGATGAAATTCCCTTTTACCATACCTCGATTTCATTCTATTCAACTCAGCAAAAATGAAAGCAGTATTTAAATTTTAGATGCAAAAATATTGGACGATCATGTATATTGTTAACGTTTATTTGGTCATGATGTATTTGTTCCAAAGTTTAATTTGAATATTCAGTTTTAAATGTATAAACATTCTTAAAAATTTGTGTTTTATATATTGCTTGGGCCCTGAACTGTTGCAATTTCGATTATGTTTTGTCTATTGCCATTATCACTATGTCCATCATTTTTTCAACGCTCCTTGTGGTTCTATAGGATAAAACTAGGGTTTTAACCTTAAACTATGAAGCTCAGTAGCCTTCATCGCAGTTTTCATTCAAATTCACCTCTTCATTCTCCTCTTCTATCCGTAAGTTCATACAAAGGTGGTTTCTCCTTTTTCGTCTCATTTCATTGGTAAGCGACTGAATTAACGGAGTAGCTTTTCTACATCTATGAGAGCTTTGTCACTGACTGTTTGTAGGTTATTTTTGATCGTTAAGCCAGCTTTTTTTCTCACAGCTTCTTGAAGTCCCTTGTATTGGGCTTTCTTTTGACTTTATTCGTTCAGCCTTTGGTTCAGAAAACAGACGTTAAGACCCATACTAAATAAATTATCATCTATTATATACGGGGTTTTCTTTTCCTGGGCTTAATAATTGCCCTGTGCCCAATAATTGTCCTGGACCCAATTATTTGCGGGCCCGATTGTCAATGCACCGTTCTTTCATAACGTATCCTTTTTTTTATAGCTCTTCCATATGAAGATTGTGAAGTTTTCCTAAACTATTATTTTTTGGTCCACCCTAGTGTATATATTTGCCACCGACCGTTCTCCTCTATCGTCAATCGTGCTGTGCAATCTGTGGATTCTTAATTATTGCAACCAGCGATCGATCGTTGCGCGTTCGTGGGATATTGAAGACATCCTTGACAATAATTATTTATAGTTAGGTTAGTGGTCTTGGGTCAATTTCGTCCTTCACATGCTGAGTTCGACAATGACAAAATATAATATTACTGTTCAATAAAGCCACTTAAGTAAAAGATAAAGTATTTATTTACCGAATCCACTAAGGGTGATAAGCCTTCATGAGCCCCCAACCGGACCGCTAACCTAACCTTATGTAATAATTTTTAATGCTGCCTTCAATGTTCATTGAACGTTCAGTGATAGATCGGTAACGATGGATTTATAGATGCGTAACGCGAATGGTGGGTTGAATATTAGTGATAAAATTGTGGAATGAATGTTCTTAATGATTAAATGTAATGGAATTAACTGTGCAATGAGATAGAACATAAATTTCTTCACGAAATCTTTGGTTATCCGGAATAAAATCTTTTGTTTGAAAACTAATTGCGCAAAAAGGTAAAAATGCGAGAATTAATAATATGCTTAAGTCAAGGACTTATCCACTATGTTATTTTACTTATTTACAATTTTAAGATGTATAGCTTTACAAGTTTACATAGTAATGTAAGAGGTAATATTATTCTTATTTAACTCTGTACTATAGGAGGAGAAGTAGGAGAGGCAGGGGGGGGGGGATTTTTATAATGTCTCCAGCTTCTATAACTAATAAGTAATAGCTGATTGTTGTTGTGCATTTAACTCTTAAATGGTGAATTTAATTTCCTAAAATTCAGTGCAGGTATTCATTTGATTGTATCCTTGGCATGAATCACTAAAATTTCATGAAATTTTTTTTTCCTTTTATATCTAACTCTTCCCAATAAAGAATAGTTTTATCTATTTAACTAAATAGCTAAGCCTAATTTTTTTCATCAGATTTATACGAAAATAAATGAACATAGTGTGAATCCATAAATATACTCTATTTCTCTACTAAAGAGGTATAAACACGAAATTTTACTCAGCATGTGGTTGGTGTTACACACTCTACGCCAAAATTAAAAAATCATTTGACCAATTATATCATTAACTAATACTACAAATTAGCAGTGAAGAAATTTTTTTGAAACATGAACAACTTTATTTACTCTCAATACACCTCAGAAGTTCAATGCATTATTACCGGCAATGATAATTAAGGATACTAGTTAGGTATCCTGAGCGTTACTTTAGATCACATTACTTTGTAAGTGACTGTATTTACACATAGTAACTTTCATAGCCATTTGGTGGTAATAGGTGACTTATTCACCTCAATTTGATACCACAATCTGAATAAATCAAAATGAAGGGGAAAGACTGATTATCACAGAATCATTATATCGAAAATTAAGATGAAAAGGTCTAATTTAAATTAAATGGAATTATTTATACTAGATAAATTTTCATTCTTGTAAGTAAAGGAGGCTGGATTAGAAATAAATTTTGAATATGAAAATTAATTTATACCTCGATGAAGAAGTGATATGCACTATATTTATTGATACTTTTAAATTCGTGCTTATTTTCATGATCATGAAAGATTAGTGGAAAATTTAGTCACTTTATTCAAATTTTCTAATACTGCAAACTTTTATATCAATTTTGCATAGAATCCCATAACGGTTTCTCCTGAAAGCTGTTAGAGGTGAACGGACGGATGAGAAACATAAAAAGCTTCTTTAGGTTCCTGGATGTAGAAATTTCATTTATTCTTATATCATGTTTATATATTAATTTGGAAAACGTAACCTTCAATTTTTTTTTTTGGCTCTGTACTGTAGGATTGAAATTTTCAATTGAAAAGTATTATATCTAATCATGTAAGCTATACATTAACTATTTTCTATCTGACTACTTCTTCGAAGTCCGTGGTATCTCTTTCTCCATTACATCTATTTGAGTCAGAGTAGAATTCAGAATCAATGATTCATATAATAACTAATGTTTTGCGTTGGAATTATATGACTGGACTTGAGAAAATGAATGAGTATCAATTCACAAACAGTGAATTAGAGATTCTTAGCGAAGTTAATTAAGCCAAGAAAATATATTAAATACTTTGAATAAGATATATTTGTTATTTTTTTCTTTTTTAATATTGTGAAGAATAGCTGTATATATAAATTACCTTAAATAATTTTTGGGGTATCCATAATAATTAATTTATGAAGATATTAAAACAACCCTTTCTACACTCCTATAAAGCGGGAGCAGCAATGACTCCCTTTATCAAAGATTCCTCTACGACTGTGTATTCTCACTTAATCGACTCGGCATTGTCACCTGGTAGCGCAGCCAAGGAGGCAGAGAGGAGGAAGCGACGCAAATATGCGGCTCTTGGCATTCGATATCGGTGCGAACACATAGCGGTGGAAACGGCAGGTAGCTATGGTGAAACGACAGGCGCACTCCTTACTGAAATCGGCCGTCGCATTACCGACGTCACTGATGATGTGAGAGAGACCTTTTGGTTAGAGCCGAGAGTTGGTTTGGCAGTTCAGAGGGGCAATGCTTTCAGTATCCTGACGTCAGTCAAGGAGAAGTATGATGACCGCAGTTTGGGTGTTGCCCTGTGACCTGCTATAGGCACCTCACAGTCGGTTGGAGGCCACTACCATTGGCGATGGTCGGAGCCATGGTCGTAGAGCAGAGAAGCTTATCTTTTATTTTTTAATGTTCATTGTCTTAATAAAGATAATTGTTTTTTATAATTATTTAAAAAAGGTTTGCTTCTTCTTTAAGGAAAAAAAATATTTAGAAGTTGAAACACTTCCATAAATGTAGTTTTAATTTGCCTGACTGTTCATATTGAATGGCGGGTTAGTGTAATAAAAGCTGATAGATATTATGCCAAACGCAATATAGTTATAAGGTTTTAATTTTTTAGTAATAGAAAATTATGAGTGTAAATATATTTTGAAGATGAAAATCAATTAAGTCATAGATTCTATTCTTTCCATCAAAATTTGATATTCAATGAAATCGGTCGCTGCCCGTTAGTACTTTTAGGTAATCACTCAATTAGCGTATCTTGAATTCACTGTTTCTCAGCTATTAATCGGAAAATAAGAAAAATATACATAGCTCATCGGAATAGTTAAAGTAAATATAGATTTCATCAAAAGCATATGATATTAAGTTTATATTAATACGACAAAATATAATTTTCTCCATCTTCAAAAATATTCAACAAAATCACTAATTGGTATCTATGTAGTCATTTACTATTCACAAATTGGCATCTTTTTTCTTACTACGTGTGGGAGGTGCTTATGTTATGCAACTTGTCAAATCTCAAAATATTGACTGAAAACTCCACGGTTTTTGCTAATAAAATTCAAAGTTACTTCGTATATTTTTTCCCCCATAATACATTTTCTTTGTGTAACACCTAAGGGAAATATATTCAACTTGAAATGAAGATAATTCTAATAAAAAAAGAAATAAAGAAATTTTATTTAGCTTCTTGTTATTGTTACGATACGGTTATTTTCATTTGAAATGTAAGTTTGAATTTTAAGTAGGGGCATATAAAAATATATGTTATACGAGACGAAAGTGGAACTTAACTCTGGTCTACTTTGAGGTTTGCTGTAAAGATTATAAAAACCGTACAATTATATTTACTAAAACACAGATAAAATAATGTAAGGATAGACGTTACCTTACACAAATATAGTTCAAATTTCCATAGCCTTATTGGTTATGAAAAAGCTAAAACATTAGCACAAGACACTATCCTACACTCTGCTAGATTAACATTGAACAGACCCAACCAGCTCACAGGGTACTAGCCAGACACCCCAAGGCCTATTCCTTTTATAGGAAAAGGCCCCTCCCCCTATCGGGGGAGAGGGGGTTATCAAAGGGTGTTTCCTGTCCCTTAAGGGGACAGGGGACTCCTGGCTACCTGCGAGCTGGTTGAGACCAGACTTAAGTTTGGGTCAACCTTTATTTTAATAAACATAATACACAATAATTGACAGAGTACTCATCTCTAAGAAATAATAATAAACAATACAACACCTTAATACTATACAAGTTTGCAACTTATCTTTTAGATACTTATATACTAACATTTTAATCATTAAATCTATACATAATGAGGCCTACTATACTTGTCAGCAGGGTTTTCTGCAGATCTCACGTAAGTTAGTGAGGGAGAGGAGAAAGTTCTAATCAAGAGGAGGGTCTTAACGAAGGATCTCCTCCATGCTGGAGGGAGTTTCCCCTTGGAGAAGAGGTGGATAACCGCCTGGTTATCCGAGGCAATTAAACACCCCGGAAAAAAGATGTGACTTAGCCAAGCAGCCAAGTATTATGCTTCAAGTATGGCAAGTTTACATTGGAAAATTTTAAAGAAACCCGAGATAGGTTCCACAATGCCAATATGTGAGGGAGTAGCATCACAATAAACGATAATCTTGCTAAGAGTATTAAAGAAAGGAACTGGAAAATCGTGGAAGAGGCACTTAAACTTATAAAGTTTGTGAGGATAGCGAAATCAAATATGGATTAAATTCAGAGGGAATCTGAGGACTTGTCTAGCATAATTAATAAGACCAGTAATCCGCTGGCGATGAAGGAGGGACACCCTTTTGTTTTGAACATTATCTAACTTACAATGAATAGTTGAGATAAATTTAGAAGTCATGCTAACAGTATACATATCGAGATCAATCATTATTCCTAAATAGCTTATCTTTCTTACGGTTTAATTACACATTTAGCCATATTAAATTCCAAGGAAGAGGCGAAGAGGATCCCCAAGGCCTTCTGAAGATCCTCCTCTTCCCCCGCTAGCAAGATGTCGTCCAGGTACAAGGTAATGTTTATCTTAAGGTCACAAAGTAATGCTTGCAATATAGAATTTAAAGTTCTTTGCATAATGTAGGGTGAAAGTGATAATCCTTGAGGGAGTCTTTTGATTTTGTAATATTTTTGGCCACACTTAACCCCCAGAAGGGAGGAAGCTTTATTAGATAAGGGAATATGGAAAAATCCGTTAGTTAAGTCTAGTTTGATTAGTTTTATCTTTTTATTATGTGCAAATTTATAGGTTGATTTTACGTTAGGAAGACTGAAGGCCGGTGGAGACAACTTGCCAGTTAAGGGAGACATATCCAAAAGGACCCGAGGGTTCTCGGGATCCTTTTTGGGTACCGTGAATAAGCTAAAGGTATTTTTAGGTTTAATTGGGGTTTTCTCCAAGACCCCTGCTAGTACTAGTCTATCTATATGAGGTAGTTTAGTTTTTGAGGTATATGCGTTATGACTAAAGTTCTTAGGAAGATGCATGTTGACGCCTTTGTTAATGATATAATTGGTAGTATGATCCTTAGTTGTTACGTTAGGTAATTCTCCTATGATTAATGGCTTATAGTTAATGTTATGATCATGTTTATCCCTATCAATTCCTAAGTTAGCCTTTTGACAAGGTTTTACCGAACAGGTGAGCTGTCTTCTGGTTGGGCTGGGGGGCTCTGAACTCTGCGCCTCGCTGGTGATGGACTGTCGATCCGTCTCCTGGTCTGACGAGTGTTCTGAGCGACGATCCCCTTCCTCTTCTTCTGGTTCTGAAGCTTCCTCTTCAGGGGAAGCCGAGGATGAAGAGCTTGAACGGTCACTGTTTGGGCTATTGTTGACCGATAGTTGAGGGGTTGATACAAAGAATGCATGATGGACTTCCGGTGATACAGCTCTCCAACGCTCATCCACTAAGAAAATGGCAGGGGAGCGAAGTCTGGGTTCGACAACAGATGATCCATCCGGGCTAGAAATGTTGTCCACTTCTGGCCTATATCTTGGTTGTGGTGGATCTACGGGTTCCTGAGGTTCAGGAGCAATGACAGGTGCGTAGTTATCAGGAATGTGGATTACATTATCATTAATCTCTACATGGTTCCACGGTATCTCGTTGATGTTAAGGTTGTCGAGAAGATCATGCAGAGGATCACCACCAGGGAGGTCTGGTATGATATCGTTGAATGGGGAATTGATGGGGGAGATGTCAACCCAATTCCCAATCCTTTGGAAGATCTCATCGACAGTGGGATCCTCCCGAATTGGGACCTCCGGAATGAGGACACCCATCTGAACAGGAGGAAAAATATGCTGACTAAGAGCAAGAAAAGGCGACGGTTCACCCGCATACTGGGGAGTCCTCAGTTCCTGTTCGGCTGGTGGTTGTCTCCGATAAATGCTCAAAAGTCGAGGGTCTCGTAAAGAAGAAGATGAAGTGGAGTTGGACGGTCCTAGCTAGCAAGTTACAGGAACATGAATATCGACACACGGAAAACTGCCAGTCACTTGATGGCAATTTAATGACTTTAGTCAATAATAACACTTGAAATTATAAAAAAAAACCGTTCACCCTTCGTTAGGGACTTAAAGGAGGGGTGCGTCTAATTTTCATATCAAATATTTCATCATAATATGATAAATAAACATTGATTAATAACGGATATGAAATATTTCGTCTCAAATTACTGTAATTTCAGAGAAAACAGAGTTTTCAGAATTATATTTAATAATACTACTCGCAGATATACAAAGTTTTTTGCACAACGTTTGTGGAATGCAACAAGATGGCGTCAATGACTCGTGCAAAACTTGTGCTATTTGTCACTAGATGGCGCTTTTTCAAAATAAATAAATTTTTATTTTCTTTAACAAGTGTTATTTAGATGAACAAAGTATATATTCATACATAATTAAATACGCCGATTCCATTAAAACACTTAAATGTTTGATTTTACCCGCAACCCACCTTTAAAGGGACATTCATTTTTACAGTAATAAATATATAGAAATTGGATTACTTAATATTGGCAGTAAAATAGTATTTCAACAAAGCTACTTTATTAAACACACAGTAAACGAAACTTCGGTACACATATGGAAGTTATAATTACCATTTTTAACTTATTTGCTAAGTTACGTGTATTTTAAAAAACTTGTTAAGTTACGTATATAGTCCCCTGTTTTCAATTTCCTATTGACGTCAGCAATATAGTTTTCGGTTCTGAAACAAACGTTAAAACTCTTGTACTGATTTGTGATTACTAGCTATATAGATGTTCTCACAATAATTTAATTTTAAATTATAGAATAAATTAAGTGAATGTCTAATCAACTTATATGTAAAGTAATTAACTTTACTAGGGGAAAATTAAAAGAATGACGAAGAAACTATTTTAATTACTAAAAATAACCACACTCTCTTACATTTTGTTGTTGAAGATTCTCAAATTAATTCTCTAATGTAGTATAATGAATTATTTGAAAAAAGAGTATAAGTTAGGCCTTTTATGCTAAATTAATGGGACTGCAGATTTGCAAATATAAGTTCGAACGTTTAATAATGAATATAGGAAGCAACCATCTGCTACATATAATCACAGAGGAGCAACCTTATTAGTTTAATAGCCAACAATGATTATAGAATGAAGGCTAGGTGAATTCTGTCGATGGAGAAGTGAAGCAGCTACAAGTCATCTCGTGTCGCCTGGAAAGGTGACCGCAGCACACCTAGTGCGTAGAACTAGATGACGAGTTGCAGAGCTATATGAGCGATGTTGTAGTAGTGTCTCATGAGCAGGTTCATGCAAATAGAAAGGAAATATTCATTAGCAAAGGGTTAGCCATATACCCATTATTTTGCCAGAGGAGTGAGCGAGAGTGTGGTTTTACACGATCCTAATGAGAGTGGGTTTTATATTTTCTTCATATGTATGCTCAATATTTGTTACTTTAACATTTTTATTCTCCATGCCAAATACGCAACACCTTCATTTATTATGATAGATGTTGGGTTGCAAATTCTAAATATTTCACAAACATCGATCGAAGTTGTTTTATAATGAGTATAAGCGAATATATAGCTGGAATACTTGTTCAATTCTCAAATTATAAACACAAAAAAAATTAATTAGACACTAAACCATGGCCGTCTATAGTTTATCAGGCCATCTCATCATGGCGTTTATAGTTCAATCAGCTGTTCAATGTGGTCCTATGATATCTAATTACTGTCGCTAAAATTAATGGATAAAGATGGCGCGCAACATATTTTCTTCGGTTTTTATGCCATTGCACTCTTCATGGTGGTTTTTTTCCCTTGTGCTTTTCATGATGTAAATTAAGGAATGTTACGGATTATTTGCAATCAAAATTATGTGAATTTATTCATTATAATATATATAAAAGTGGTTTTTAACTGAACGAATTGCACAGCACCGGAGGCAAATCAGAGACTCGGAAGTTATTATCATATGATAATGATCCTTGTTAGGATTTAAACATTTCTTCTTGTGTTGTTTTGTTAACTAAGTTCTCTAGGTAGTTAGTTTGTTAATTAGGACTGATATGCCTAATTGAGTGATAATTTTGTAGCCTTCAGCACTGCCTAGGCAGCTAGGCTATAGATTCCAATTTGGAATATTTTCCAAGTCTATCTTGACATAAATCTGAGCCTAACTTTAGGAATTTTAGATCTCTGAGGGAGATCTTGATTTAATTCCTATGTTACCATTAAATTAGCTGAGGGTGACATTGATTTAATTCCTATGTTACCATTAAATTAGCTGAGGGTGACATTGAATTAATTAATTAATCAGACTGCAGAATATGGAACATTTTCCAAGACTCTGCCACAAATCTGAGCTCAACTTTAGAAATTGTATATCTCTGTGGGAATACTTGAATTAATTCCTATGTAACCATTAATTTAGATGCGGGAGATTTTGAATTAATTCCTATGTAACCATTAATTTCTGAATCTGCTACTGTGAGTGTGAGACTTGTGAGTCAGAGAGTAACTGTCTCTCAAATTAAAATCTCTGACTCTGTAGGAGGGAGAGAAGAGACTCATTATGCAGAGTGGTGGCATGTCACCAGTCTGCAGAATATGGAACATTTTTCCAAGACTCTCTGCGGGAGTTTTTGACTGAATTTTTAGAAATTGGAGGCATGATACCATCCAGTCTGCAGAATATGGAACAAATCTGAGCCAAATTTTAGAAAATTAAGATCTCTGGGGATGATCT
>CANNZV010001528.1:0-142469 GCA_947561585.1 Caprella mutica
GTAATAATATCACATCTTAACGTGATGTAAAAATATCACATATTAACGTGATGTAATAATATCACATCTTAACGTGACGTAATAATATCACATCTTAACGTGTTGTAATAATATCACATCTTAACGTGAGGTAATAATATATCACACCTTACCGTGTTGTATTAATATCACATCTTAACGTGATGTAATAATATCACATCTTAACTTGATGTATTAATATCATAATATTAACGTGAAGTTATAATTTCACATCTTAACGTGTTTTAATAATATCACATCTTAACGTGTTGTAATAATATCACATTTTAACGCGTTGTAATAATATCACATCTTAACGTGTTTTAATAATATCACATATTAACGTGTTGTAATAATATCACATCTTAACGCGTTGTAATAATATCACATCTTAACGTGTTTTAATAATATCACATCTTAACGTGTTTTAATAATATCACATCTTAACGTGTTGTAATAATATCACATCTTAACGCGTTGTAATAATATCACATCTTAACGTGTTTTAATAATATCACATCTTAACGTGATGTAATGATATCACATCTTAACGTGTTGTAATAATATCACTTCTTAACGTGATGTATTAATATCACAGCATTAACGTGATGTAATAATTTCGCATCTTAACGTGATGTACTAATATCGCATCTTAAAGTGATGTAATGATATCACATCTTAACGTGATGTGATAATATCATATCTGAAAGTGTTGTAATGATATCACATCTTAACGTGATGTAATAATATCACATCTTAACGTGATGTAATAATATCATATCTGAAAGTGTTGTAATGATGTCACATCTTAACGTGATGTAATAATATCACATCTTAACGTGATGAAAATATATCACATTTTAACGTGTTGTGATAAAATCACTTCTTAACGTGATGCAATAATATCACATCGTAACGTGATGTAATAATATCACATCTTAACGTGATAAAATAATATCACATCTTAACGTGATGTAATAATGACACATCTTAACGTAATGTAATAATATCACTTCTTAACGTGAAGTAATAATATCACATCTTACCGTGATGTAATAATATCATATTTTAACGTGATGTGATGATATCACATCATAAAGTGATTTAATAATATCACTTCTTAACGTGAAGTAATAATATCATATATAAACGTGATGTAATAATTTCAAATCTTAAAGTGTTGCAATGATATCATATTTTAACGTGATGTAATGATATCACATCATAAAGTGATTTAATAATTTCACTTCTTAACGTGAAGTGATAATATCACATCTTAACGTGATGTGAAGATATCATATCTTACCGTGATGAAATAATATCACATTTTAACGTGTTGTAATAATATCAAAGCATTAACGTGATGTAATGATATCACATCTTAACGTGATGAAATGATATCACATTTTAACGTGTTGTACTAATATCACTTCTTAACATGACGTAATAATATCATATCTTAACGTGATGTACTAATTTCGCATCTTAACGTGATGTAATAACATCACATCTTAACGTGATGAAATAATATCACATTTTAACGTGTTGTACTAATATCACTTCTTAACGTGATGTAATAATATCATATCTGAAAGTGTTGTAATGATATCACATCTTAACGTGATGTAATAATATCACATCTTAACGTGATGTAATAATATCATATCTGAAAGTGTTGTAATGATGTCACATCTTAACGTGATGTAATAATATCACATCTTAACGTGATGAAATAATATCAAATTTTAACGTGTTGTAATAATATCACTTCTTAACGTGATGCAACAATATCACAACGTAACGTGATGTATTAATATCACATCATAACGTGATAAAATAATATCACATCTTAACGTGATGTAATAATTTCACATCTTAACGTGAAGTAATAATATCATATATAAACGTGATGCAATAATATCACATCTTAACGTGTTGAAATAATATCACATCTTGACGTGATGTAATAATATCACTTCTTAACGTGTTGTAATAATATCACATCTTCACATGATGCAATAATATCACATCATAACCTAAAGTAATAATTTTACATCTTAACGTGTTGTAATAATATCAATTCTTAACGTGATGTAATAATACCAAATCTTAACATGATTTAATAATATCGCATTTTAACGTGTTGTAATAATATCACTTCTTAACGTGACATAATAATATCACATCTTAATGCATTGTAATTATATAACGTATCTTAACTTGACGTATCAATATCACATCTTAACGTGTTGTATTAATGTCATAGCATTATCGAGATGTAATAATTTCACATCTTAACGTGAAGTGAAAATATCACATCTTAACGTGTTGTAATAATATCACTACTTAACGTGATGTAATAATGTCACTTCTTAACATGATGTGATAATATCACATTTTAACGTGATGCAATAATATCTATTTTAACGTGATGAAATAATATCATATCTAAAAGTGTTGTAATAATATCAGATCTTAACGTGATGTAATAATATCACATCTTAAAGTGTTGTAATAATATCAGATCTTAACGTGATGTAATAGAATCACATCTTAACGTGTTGTAATTAATATCATATCTAAACGTGATGTAATAATATTACATCTTAACGTGACGTAATATTATCGAATATTAACGTGATATAATAATATAATATCTTAACGTGTTGTAATAATATCAGATCTTAACGTGATGTAATAATATCACATCTTAAAGTGTTGTAATGATATCACATCTTAACGTGATGTAATGATATCACATCTCAACGTAATGAAATAATATCACATTTTAACGTGTTGTAATAATATCAACTCTTAACGTGATGCAATAATATCCCATTTTAACGTGATGTAATAATATCACATCTTTAAATGATGTAACAATATTGGCAATGTTGTAACAATATTGGTAATGTTGTAGTAATATCACATCTTCACGTGATGCAATAATATCACATCATACTTTAAAGTAATAATTTTACTTCTTAACGTTTTGTAATAATATCACATCTTAACGTGTTGTAATAATATCACTTTTTAACGTGATGTAATAATGTCAATTCTTGACGTGTTGTAATAATATCACATCTTAATGTGACGTAATAATATCACATCTTAACGTGATGTAAAAATATCACATATTAACGTGATGTAATAATATCACATCTTAACGTGACGTAATAATATCACATCTTAACGTGTTGTAATAATATCACATCTTAACGTGAGGTAATAATATATCACACCTTACCGTGTTGTATTAATATCACATCTTAACGTGATGTAATAATATCACATCTTAACTTGATGTATTAATATCATAATATTAACGTGAAGTTATAATTTCACATCTTAACGTGTTTTAATAATATCACATCTTAACGTGTTGTAATAATATCACATTTTAACGCGTTGTAATAATATCACATCTTAACGTGTTTTAATAATATCACATATTAACGTGTTGTAATAATATCACATCTTAACGCGTTGTAATAATATCACATCTTAACGTGTTTTAATAATATCACATCTTAACGTGTTTTAATAATATCACATCTTAACGTGTTGTAATAATATCACATCTTAACGCGTTGTAATAATATCACATCTTAACGTGTTTTAATAATATCACATCTTAACGTGATGTAATGATATCACATCTTAACGTGTTGTAATAATATCACTTCTTAACGTGATGTATTAATATCACAGCATTAACGTGATGTAATAATTTCGCATCTTAACGTGATGTACTAATATCGCATCTTAAAGTGATGTAATGATATCACATCTTAACGTGATGTGATAATATCATATCTGAAAGTGTTGTAATGATATCACATCTTAACGTGATGTAATAATATCACATCTTAACGTGATGTAATAATATCATATCTGAAAGTGTTGTAATGATGTCACATCTTAACGTGATGTAATAATATCACATCTTAACGTGATGAAAATATATCACATTTTAACGTGTTGTGATAAAATCACTTCTTAACGTGATGCAATAATATCACATCGTAACGTGATGTAATAATATCACATCTTAACGTGATAAAATAATATCACATCTTAACGTGATGTAATAATGACACATCTTAACGTAATGTAATAATATCACTTCTTAACGTGAAGTAATAATATCACATCTTACCGTGATGTAATAATATCATATTTTAACGTGATGTGATGATATCACATCATAAAGTGATTTAATAATATCACTTCTTAACGTGAAGTAATAATATCATATATAAACGTGATGTAATAATTTCAAATCTTAAAGTGTTGCAATGATATCATATTTTAACGTGATGTAATGATATCACATCATAAAGTGATTTAATAATTTCACTTCTTAACGTGAAGTGATAATATCACATCTTAACGTGATGTGAAGATATCATATCTTACCGTGATGAAATAATATCACATTTTAACGTGTTGTAATAATATCAAAGCATTAACGTGATGTAATGATATCACATCTTAACGTGATGAAATGATATCACATTTTAACGTGTTGTACTAATATCACTTCTTAACATGACGTAATAATATCATATCTTAACGTGATGTACTAATTTCGCATCTTAACGTGATGTAATAACATCACATCTTAACGTGATGAAATAATATCACATTTTAACGTGTTGTACTAATATCACTTCTTAACGTGATGTAATAATATCATATCTGAAAGTGTTGTAATGATATCACATCTTAACGTGATGTAATAATATCACATCTTAACGTGATGTAATAATATCATATCTGAAAGTGTTGTAATGATGTCACATCTTAACGTGATGTAATAATATCACATCTTAACGTGATGAAATAATATCAAATTTTAACGTGTTGTAATAATATCACTTCTTAACGTGATGCAACAATATCACAACGTAACGTGATGTATTAATATCACATCATAACGTGATAAAATAATATCACATCTTAACGTGATGTAATAATTTCACATCTTAACGTGAAGTAATAATATCATATATAAACGTGATGCAATAATATCACATCTTAACGTGTTGAAATAATATCACATCTTGACGTGATGTAATAATATCACTTCTTAACGTGTTGTAATAATATCACATCTTCACATGATGCAATAATATCACATCATAACCTAAAGTAATAATTTTACATCTTAACGTGTTGTAATAATATCAATTCTTAACGTGATGTAATAATACCAAATCTTAACATGATTTAATAATATCGCATTTTAACGTGTTGTAATAATATCACTTCTTAACGTGACATAATAATATCACATCTTAATGCATTGTAATTATATAACGTATCTTAACTTGACGTATCAATATCACATCTTAACGTGTTGTATTAATGTCATAGCATTATCGAGATGTAATAATTTCACATCTTAACGTGAAGTGAAAATATCACATCTTAACGTGTTGTAATAATATCACTACTTAACGTGATGTAATAATGTCACTTCTTAACATGATGTGATAATATCACATTTTAACGTGATGCAATAATATCTATTTTAACGTGATGAAATAATATCATATCTAAAAGTGTTGTAATAATATCAGATCTTAACGTGATGTAATAATATCACATCTTAAAGTGTTGTAATAATATCAGATCTTAACGTGATGTAATAGAATCACATCTTAACGTGTTGTAATTAATATCATATCTAAACGTGATGTAATAATATTACATCTTAACGTGACGTAATATTATCGAATATTAACGTGATATAATAATATAATATCTTAACGTGTTGTAATAATATCAGATCTTAACGTGATGTAATAATATCACATCTTAAAGTGTTGTAATGATATCACATCTTAACGTGATGTAATGATATCACATCTCAACGTAATGAAATAATATCACATTTTAACGTGTTGTAATAATATCAACTCTTAACGTGATGCAATAATATCCCATTTTAACGTGATGTAATAATATCACATCTTTAAATGATGTAACAATATTGGCAATGTTGTAACAATATTGGTAATGTTGTAGTAATATCACATCTTCACGTGATGCAATAATATCACATCATACTTTAAAGTAATAATTTTACTTCTTAACGTTTTGTAATAATATCACATCTTAACGTGTTGTAATAATATCACTTTTTAACGTGATGTAATAATGTCAATTCTTGACGTGTTGTAATAATATCACATCTTAATGTGACGTAATAATATCACATCTTAACGTGATGTAAAAATATCACATATTAACGTGATGTAATAATATCACATCTTAACGTGACGTAATAATATCACATCTTAACGTGTTGTAATAATATCACATCTTAACGTGAGGTAATAATATATCACACCTTACCGTGTTGTATTAATATCACATCTTAACGTGATGTAATAATATCACATCTTAACTTGATGTATTAATATCATAATATTAACGTGAAGTTATTATTTCACATCTTAACGTGTTTTAATAATATCACATATTGACGTGCTGTAATAATATCACATCTTAACGCGTTGTAATAATATCACTTCTTAACTTGATGTATTAATATCATAATATTAACGTGAAGTAATAATTTCACATCTTAACGTGTTTTAATAATATCACATCTTAACGTGTTGTAATAATATCACATCTTAACGCGTTGTAATAATATCACATCTTAACGTGTTTTAATAATATCACATCTTAACGTGTTTTAATAATATCACATCTTAACGTGTTGTAATAATATCACATCTTAACGCGTTGTAATAATATCACATCTTAACGTGTTTTAATAATATCACATCTTAACGTGATGTAATGATATCACATCTTAACGTGTTGTAATAATATCACTTCTTAACGTGATGTATTAATATCACAGCATTAACGTGATGTAATAATTTCGCATCTTAACGTGATGTACTAATATCGCATCTTAAAGTGATGTAATGATATCACATCTTAACGTGATGTGATAATATCATATCTGAAAGTGTTGTAATGATATCACATCTTAACGTGATGTAATAATATCACATCTTAACGTGATGTAATAATATCATATCTGAAAGTGTTGTAATGATGTCACATCTTAACGTGATGTAATAATATCACATCTTAACGTGATGAAAATATATCACATTTTAACGTGTTGTGATAAAATCACTTCTTAACGTGATGCAATAATATCACATCGTAACGTGATGTAATAATATCACATCTTAACGTGATAAAATAATATCACATCTTAACGTGATGTAATAATGACACATCTTAACGTAATGTAATAATATCACTTCTTAACGTGAAGTAATAATATCACATCTTACCGTGATGTAATAATATCATATTTTAACGTGATGTGATGATATCACATCATAAAGTGATTTAATAATATCACTTCTTAACTTGAAGTAATAATATCATATATAAACGTGATGTAATAATTTCAAATCTTAAAGTGTTGCAATGATATCATATTTTAACGTGATGTAATGATATCACATCATAAAGTGATTTAATAATTTCACTTCTTAACGTGAAGTGATAATATCACATCTTAACGTGATGTGAAGATATCATATCTTACCGTGATGAAATAATATCACATTTTAACGTGATGTAAAGATATCACATCTTAAAGTGATGTAATAATATCACTTCTCAACGTGAAGTAATAATATCATATTTTAACGTGATGTAATGATATCACATCTTAACGTGATGTAATAATATCACATTTTAACGTGTTGTAATAATATCAAAGCATTAACGTGATGTAATGATATCACATCTTAACGTGATGAAATGATATCACATTTTAACGTGTTGTACTAATATCACTTCTTAACGTGACGTAATAATATCATATCTTAACGTGATGTACTAATTTCGCATCTTAACGTGATGTAATAATATCACATCTTAACGTGATGAAATAATATCACATTTTAACGTGTTGTACTAATATCACTTCTTAACGTGATGTAATAATATCATATCTGAAAGTGTTGTAATGATATCACATCTTAACGTGATGTAATAATATCACATCTTAACGTGATGTAATAATATCATATCTAAAAGTGTTGTAATGATGTCACATCTTAACGTGATGTAATAATATCACATCTTAACGTGATGAAATAATATCACATTTTAACGTGTTGTAATAATATCACTTCTTAACGTGATGCAACAATATCACAACGTAACGTGATGTAATAATATCACATCATAACGTGATAAAATAATATCACATCTTAACGTGATGTAATAATTTCACATCTTAACGTGAAGTAATAATATCATATATAAACGTGATGCAATAATATCACATCTTAACGTGTTGAAATAATATCACATCTTGACGTGATGTAATAATATCACTTCTTAACGTGTTGTAATAATATCACATCTTCACATGATGCAATAATATCACATCATAACCTAAAGTAATAATTTTACATCTTAACGTGTTGTAATAATATCAATTCTTAACGTGATGTAATAATACCAAATCTTAACATGATTTAATAATATCGCATTTTAACGTGTTGTAATAATATCCTTTCTTAACGTGACATAATAATATCACATCTTAATGCATTGTAATTATATAACGTATCTTAACTTGACGTATCAATATCACATCTTATACGTGTTGTATTAATGTCATAGCATTATCGAGATGTAATAATTTCACATCTTAACGTGAAGTGATAATATCACATCTTAACGTGTTGTAATAATATCATTACTTAACGTGATGTAATAATGTCACTTCTTAACATGATGTGATAATATCACATTTTAACGTGATGCAATAATATCCCATTTTAACGTGATGAAATAATATCATATCTAAAAGTGTTGTAATAATATCAGATCTTAACGTGATGTAATAATATCACATCTTAAAGTGTTGTAATAATATCAGATCTTAACGTGATGTAATAGAATCACATCTTAACGTGTTGTAATTAATATCATATCTAAACGTGATGTAATAATATTACATCTTAACGTGACGTAATATTATCGAATATTAACGTGATATAATAATATAATATCTTAACGTGTTGTAATAATATCAGATCTTAACGTGATGTAATAATATCACATCTTAAAGTGTTGTAATGATATCACATCTTAACGTGATGTAATGATATCACATCTCAACGTAATGAAATAATATCACATTTTAACGTGTTGTAATAATATCAACTCTTAACGTGATGCAATAATATCCCATTTTAACGTGATGTAATAATATCACATCTTAAAATGTTGTAACAATATTGGCAATGTTGTAACAATATTGGTAATGTTGTAGTAATATCACATCTTCACGTGATGCAATAATATCACATCATACTTTAAAGTAATAATTTTACTTCTTAACGTTTTGTAATAATATCACATCTTAACGTGTTGTAATAATATCACTCTTTAACGTGATGTAATAATGTCAATTCTTGACGTGTTGTAATAATATCACATCTTAATGTGACGTAATAATATCACATCTTAACGTGATGTAAAAATATCACATATTAACGTGATGTAATAATATCACATCTTAACGTGCTGTAATAATATCACATCTTAACGCGTTATAATAATATCACATCTTAACGTGACGTAATAATATCACATCTTAACGTGAAGTAATAATATCACATAACTTAACGTGATTTACTGATATTACATCTGAACGTGTTGTAATAATATCATATATTAACTTGTAATAATATCACATCTTAACGTAATGTGATAATTTCACATTTTAACGTGATGTTATAATATCATATATTATAACGTGATGTAATAATATTGCATCTTAACGTGATGTAATAATATCATATATTAACGTGATATAATATCACATCTTAACGTGACGTTATAATATATCATATTAACATAATGTACTAATATCACATATTATAATGTGTTGTAATAATATCACTTCTTAACGTGATGCAATAATATCACATCTAAACGTGTTGTAATAATATCACATCTTAACGTGATGTAATAATATCACATCTTAACATGTTGTAATAATATCACATATTAACGCGTTGTAATAATATCACATCTTAACGTGTTATAATAATATCACTTTTTAACGTGATATAATTATATCATAGCATTAACGTGATGTAATAATATCACATCTTAACGTGATGTATTAATATCACTTCTTAACGTGACGTAATAATATCACATCTTAACGTGATGTAATAATGTCACTTCTTAACGTGACGTAATAATATCACATCTTAACGTGTTGTAATAATATCACATCTCAACGTGACGTAATAATATCACATCTTAACGCGTTGTAATAATATAACATATCTTAACGTGACGTAATAATATCACATCTAAACGTGATGTAATAATATCACATCTTAACGTGAAGTAATAGTATCATATCTTAACGTGAAGTAATAATATCACATCTTAACGTGATGTAAATAATATCACATCTTAACGTGATGAATTAATATCATATTTTAACGTGTTGTAACAATTTTCCCCTTCTTAATGATGTAGATTATGTAAATGAAATGTATATTTATAAATTTAATAAACTTTTTATTCAATTTGAATTTTTATTATTATCTCACCTGGTCCAAAGTAAGAAATGAACTTTATCAAAAACTTCTCGTGAATAGAGAGTACTGTTTTCGGATATACTTTCTCTGCTTTCTTGATCTATCGTCTGATTTAAAGGGCTGCCGTCAACCAAGCATACAATCACTATCACAATGAGGATTGGTATGAAGGAACGCATGGTACTCTATGTGAGATTCACTATTTTCATAGAGGAAAATATTATATTAAGTCACTTTTGATTATCATACCTTTATTACCAGATAATTGAAACGAATACATTACATTTTGTGTTACTGAAAAGTTTTAAAGATTTGAAAACATAAATTTACTCCGCAGGTTTGTGGTATCAAAAAACTGCATTAGGTTTCTAATTCTTCATTTAATAATTCTATTTTATTTTTCTCTAAAGTGAATGGCAGGAGCAAGCTTATTAACTGTTATTTACGTATCACAAACTGAATGGTAGGCAGTGTGGCGATGTAGCTCCACATATCTTAATTGGCTCCTTAGCCTTTAGATTAGATAGCATGAAGAAGAAAAACTTAGTGCCCAATCATGGCATTGGCATGTATATAATATAAATATAATGTAATCGTTAATTTTGATGTATTTAATCCTACTCATCATCATATTATAATTCTACGTATTCCTTCCTCAGTGAGTGAGTGAGTGAGTTCATCCGTTACGCTTTCAGTTATTAGATATAAGCAAATTCGGTATGTATGATACAACAAACTAAACATCTTAATGTCTTTTATAATTAAATGTTCATCATATTTTTAATGTGTGCTTCAATTTGATTATATTTAGTACAAGGTTAGGCAATTGAAGGTGTGGGAAATGAAGGTGGTGGAAGTGAAAGTGGGGAAGTGTTGGTGGTGAAATATAGGTGGTGGAAGTGTAGTTGCACGAAGTGAAGGAGGGGGAAGTGTAAATAGAGGAAATGAAGGTGGGGTAAATGTAGGTAGGCGAAGTGAAGGGGGGAGGAACTATGGATCTAAAATATAATTTAGTATAGAAAAAATATGTATGGTGCTAAAGTCCAGGGGATGGCACATGGTTGTGTTTTTTAGTGCCGAAAGATGGAATCTCAGTGCCAATTTTCTTTTCGTTTTCTAAATTGCTGGGGATACTGAGCAATTATATAATGAGGTGGTAGATTTAATTGAATTACAACGGTAAATATTTTGCGCATAAATATTGGTAGTAGATTTATCATTTGCATTAGAAAGAATTAATAAATGATATATAATAATTTTTTTTCATGTGAAAATAATTCACAATAAAAACAAAAATAAGTTATCGCCTATCATGCATAAGTAACTCATAAATTCACAGTATAAATAACTATGGCTGCCTAACTTATTAAAAAAGGGAATTAAAAATGATTGCATAAATTTTTACCACAGTGTTTGAATATCCCAAGACAAGCGTATGAAATATATAAAATTAACTGTTCTTGATAAAAAGAGACAGATGTAAATGAATTAAACACCGGTACCAAAGACAATATAAGATAGACGATTAACTCCATGTTATAAAATACAGAATATGTTTGCACTGACGTCAGCACTCTGACCCAACTTCTAGCCAATCAGTGTTGAGGTATACCGACAACTTAGTGTCGTCTAAGACAATATGCTACCTATATAGGTTTGTACTCGCTTGTTATACCTAGTTATGACTATTCTCCGAATAGAAGGTAGATTGTATTGAAAATACTAAATTGAACCACATATGCGATCTTGTAAACTTAATTAATAATGAAGTAATTAGTTCTCTGATCCCTAATCAGTAAAGAATATTTATATTTCTAATGACTTCACACGTTAAGACTAAAGATTATCCTTCTGTGACTTTCAAGGGGGGGGGGGGGATCGTACGTTTATTATTGTTTGGTGTGACGTATGCTACTGATCGCTTCTGATTGGTTGTTAATATTTTTGCATGTGCCCTATCAATTATATTGTCTTTGCCGGTACTATTGTAACAAACAAAAAATACCTTATTAACGGATAAAATTGACTATCAAAGTATCAAGGTCATTACAAATATACTGTTCTTCAATTAGTTGACCATACTCTTCTATATTATCCTTATGATTTATAGAGCAGTCAGGACTAAAAATTCAAGTTTTTTTTTGGAAGAAAACAAAGCACTTTTACCCTGGTGGGCAGTGGGACCGCGCTGAGTGCCAAAATAGCACTGAGTGCTGCATTTGCCCACCACTGTGCTAAACAAAATACGTTTAACAGTAGTATATCAATAGTGCCTCATAAGGTTGGTCTACAGCAAATCAATGTCTCTAATAGAATATTTATAAGGGATAATCTATATATACTATTATAAAATAAGACTTGTCAGTCGGTCTGTCCGTCACAAAACGGGTTAAACAGACATTCTATCAATAGCACCTCTTAAGGGCCGTACACACGTAGGGTTTTTTCAGTCTTTCCACCAGACTTTTTTCTCCGCTTTTCCACCAGACTTTTGATTCAAAAGTCAATAGCATCCACACGTGGATTGACTTTTGAATCTCGTGGATTTATATGTGCAATTAACTACTCATATCAGCGACATAAGCTCTTAGCTCTCCACATTTTTTAAACTAGGTACCTAACTAACCTAGGTTATAGGTAGGTAGTTAGTAACTATTAACAACTTTGGGTAGTTAAAATTACTAATTACCTGGGTTAGATATTTACTAATTATATAGGTTAGTTACTTTTACCTAGATTTATTAATTACTAAAGAACTACCTACCTAAATTACTAAGATTAGTTAGTTACTAATTAACTTGGTTTGGAAATTTTTTATAAAGTTTATTACAATAATTAGTTATAAACTAATCGAGATTATTTTCATTCAATTTGATTTAATGATTAACCTAACCCACTCAACAAATGCAATTTAGCTAATATATAAAGTTTAGGTAAAAGTATTAATACGTAGGTACCATATATGTATTGCCGATTGCGTTATAATAAAAAAATAAAGGCATTGGCTTATAGGTAATATGTTGAAATGAATAAAATAAAGATAGTGATGTGTTATTTTACTAAAATATATTATAGGTACTAAAAAAAGTTTTAAGAAACAATACTAATATCAATTTTACTGGCAGTCTTTTATATAAAGATGAAATTTCTTTACCTCAAAGGTAAAGAAATGAATGGAGCAAAGATTGGCTAAAAATGAACACCAATCCTGTTATTTTACAATATAATTTATGAGTTGACAGTAGCTATACGAAGATTTCCAAAATTGCACCTCTTGATTAGGGGAAAATAATAGAACATGTAGGTTGTTGAAAAGTCTCGGACTTTCGGTGCAAAATTTAAGTCTCGTGGAAATAGTGGGAGGAGCATAGCAAAAAGTCCGGTGGAAAGACTGAAAAAACCCTGCGTGTGTACGGCCCTTTACAGTTGGTGTAAATCGAGTACGTGATGTGACCAAAATAATTAAATACAAAGAATATTATTTTCAGAAGCATGTTACTAAAAAAACATTTTCTGCGTTTATATGCTTTCGATCCAAATCAGAGTCTTTTTATAATAAGTTATATCAAAACATTTTTCTTGATTCTCATCCCGTGGAATTTCCACGGGTTTTGCTAGTTATAACATAATGTAACAAGATGACTGGCACTCATAGAGCGCATATTTTCGCCGTCGCTTATAAATGACCTTGTTATTCAATCTGTTCGCTCCCAAAATCTAATAAACTGGTCTAAATGAACATTGTCCACCAATTTTCAGAAAATTTGGTTGAATAGTTTTTGAGCCATAAATGACCGTGATCTGACCGGATCGCTCCGAAAATCTGATAAACTGGTTCATGGTTAATGACCAATCGTTCCACCAGATTTCAGGAAATTTGGTTGAATACTTTTTGAGTTATAAATGACCTTGAACTTTGACCCAATCGCTCCCAAAAACTTACCTAATCGTTCCTGGATATTGTTCAATCGTTCCACCAAATTCCAAGAAATTTAGTCGAAAACTTTTTGTGTTACCTATGCCAGTAACAAGGTAATAATAAATTAAATGCCGCCTTAACCTTCCTCAATCTGCGAAAGTAATGAAGGTAACTAATGAAGGTAACAATCTGCGAAGGTACCCTTTTAGAAAATCTAATACAAAGAGCTGTTGAGAACAGGGCTGTCTATAGTTGAACCATAGACGGCCATGTTGAGAAGCGCCCTTTTACTTCCACTGGTTAACCACAAAATATTCCTAATGAATAGAACAAAAAAATCAAGAGTTCACACAACAATTCCAACCCCTTCATCCCAGACGCTATGTATTAGTAGCAGAAATGACACAATTCAATGATAATTGATAAATTTTATGATAATTAGGTAAATATCTACCTATGCCTATAGCCTAGGCATATACAGCAAAACCACGCTTTAGACCAGCCCCCTAGACCCTAGTAGACAAACCTCCTATTAGACAAAGAAATTTTTGAAAATGTACTGGAAAAAGCCTCGTACTAGACAAAACACGGTTTTTGTCACCTGACAGTTATTCTAGTGTAAATATTACAAGGAGTAATAATTACAATACTGTTTTAAAGATAAATCTCTAATTTGACTGATGTATTATATTCATTTATGCTATTTTTTTTAGGATAAAACATAAGACAGAATCGGTTTCATATTTAATGGTAGAGTCTGTGCTAAAAATAATTGATGTGAAAAGTTATAGAAAATTAGATACAGTGACGACTATTATAATTTCATAAAATGATAATTAATTGAAAAAAATATTAAATTCATTTTAATTGTAACAAAAAAATTCATACTGTTTCTAAATGTGTTTCCCTTCAAAATTGGTATGTTAGTCACCAATAATTTGGCATTCAAGTTATCATAAACAAATAGAGCTATCGAAATATTAAGTCACCGCTTCACTTTTAGAGAAAACGATGTTGGTCTAGTAGGAAAAAGCTGAAGTGAGTTTCTTACTAGACCAAACACACTTGGAACGTAACTCTGGTCTACTACGAGGTTTTGCTGTATCCATTGCGCACCATTTATGAGTCAGACAAACAGTTAAAATATAGATAATGGTATTAATTCCACCGCGGAAAATTCCACCACGGAAAGTTCCACCGCTGGTAAGTTCCACCACGGATTATTCCACCGCCGGAAAATTCCACCGCATAATGATGGATTTCATTTACTAAAGTTATAAAATTTAATAAAACTGATTCAAAGAAAAATGTGTTTTTGGTGGTAACCGAACATTTCATTTGTTAAAAAGGGAAGAAATCATAAGAATATGTTATGTTAAATTCATGGCCAAAAAGATAAGCTAATGAGAACATACGAAATAATAGACAGATTAATCTATTTTTTAAATATGAATCAATTCAATTTATGAAAAAATTTAAACAGAGTAAATTCAACAATAAAGTTCCACTGCCCCAGTAACCAACAATTAAGATTCCGTTTGATTATCCTTTAAAGGTCCTCTCCAGGCTCCGGGAAAAAAATGAGTTTATAACATAATAATATAGAACTAAGGTCTACGATCATTATTCTGCAAACCGTAGGTATACAATTCTTTTCAATATATATTTTATAATTTGTTTTTAAAGTTTTTTATTACTCTGTGAGCAACAATTGAGCGAATCACTAATCTGATGCTCAAGAAGAAAATTATACACTCTTTGTTTTGATTACAAATTTGAATTTTATAAACAAACCGAGCGTTTTCCGCCTTTATTTGAATTATTTTAGATATTAATTGTTTCCTAATGTATATAAACTTTTCTATTATAAGTTCATTCAATTTTATACCTTTACACGAATATTAAAATACCTAGTTGACAATCAAAACAAATGGTGTACATTCTTTTTCTTCTGGCTGAAAATTTCTTAAATTAGTAAGTCGGAAGTGAAATAGGTTTTGTAGAGTTTTGATAATAAAAATCTTTAAAACCATATAAAATTAAAAATATGCCACCAAAATCGATACGGCTTGCAGCAAAATGATAAGAAACATTAGCCTCGTTAAAAAAAGCAATAAAAATATTGCTTGGAGGGGATACCAAGGTACCTTTAAACATATATATGTTGAAACTGAAATTAAGGATTATATTTTGTATGTAATATAATTTTTTTTTATATATTATCTATCACCCTAGTTTTTAAATGTACCAATATATATTTCAATTTAAATCAGCGACGATAAAAGGTGGAATTAAAAATAAATTTGACACGTACTGAAATAATATGTTTAATTAGTATCGCTATATTTTAATATAAAAAGAACAATTATCAAGATGAAACTTTCTGAAACTGTATAATAATCTCTATTGAAACTATTACAAAATAAAGTTTAAATATAAAGCGTTTCAACTAAATTTTGAACATAGGGTTAGATTCGATCTGAAACCACATACACACGTACGAATAAAAATCATAACTTCAAAACTCTCATAAGATATATAAATCATAACACGTATAGAGTTTCTTTTGATTACTTTATTATTTTAACAATAACTTTACTGTTTTCATACCTAGTAACTTAATTGTTTTTACCGTAACTTTATAATTTTAGCAGTAACTTCACTGTTTTCGAAGTAACTTTACTGTTTTCACGGTACCTAACTTTATTGTTTTCACAGTAACTTTATTGTTTTCACATTAAGTTTACTGTTTTAACAGAACTTTACTGTTCGAAAATGTTGAACTGTCCGATAATTCGTAACTTACCCTACAAAATTGAAATATTACGTCACGCTACAGGTAGGTATAAATTTCCGTGAATTCTACACTGCAGAATAGATTACAGTACCTAAAGGTGCGTTCCCGTGATGACGAACTCGAAGGACGTCCCTCATGTTCTACAAGAACCAACCGTTCCCGTGACAAAGAACGTTCGTCAAGTTCGTGGAACTCGACGACACGGTAGATAGTACGTCGAGCTGTCTCTCTTGGCAGCCGTGACGTCATAAACGTAAACAAACAAACGAAAAGGGCGGGAGAAACACCTGTTCTTATTTGTAAATTAATAAAATTGATAATTGTCATAATATTACATGTTTTGAGATTAATTGATAATAAATTAAACGGTTTAAACCCACCAAACCAAATTAGTTATTGTTAATATCCCTAATTAACTAGTGATATTAATTCCTAAACCACGGAATCGTACACATTGAAGTGGTTGCACGGGAACGCTAATCGAGGGACCGTACTTCGTACCTTGAAGGAACGTTCTTCGAGTTCTTCAGCACAGGAACGCACCATGATAGCTCTTTTTATTTGTTCGTAATTCTTCGAAGCCACTCTAGCAAATAACATATACAATTATAATATTCGTACTTTGGTTGTTGAATTATTTATGTTCATAATTAACTACCCACCTAAGCTTATTAGGTATGTGATATAGTACATTAAGTTTTTCAACCATATTTGAATTTGAGACTAAATTAGCCCCCTACCCTAGCCCCTAGGTAGGTAGGGGTCGTAGGGCTAATTTAGCCCTGTAGCTATAATTTATTATTGTTTTCAATTTTCATAACTACCCCAAGTTTTTAGAATGTATCAGCCTGTAACTTAAGTGTAATTTGTAAGTTAAAGGCTTTTAATCCAATTAGAAATTAATACCTAGATTAATATTGCCATGTTAATTTCAGTTTCACAGTCTGCAGAATACTGAACACAAAACATTGAATAGAAGAAGAAGAAGCATAGATCCCATTATATCACTCTTGAGTGCGTTTACAGTGACATCATTTCAGCTAGAGCCAATCAGAGCTTCGTTTCAAAAGTTCTAATAAGAGTAAAGAGTCCATTATTTTGAATGTGTAGTACTAGTTAACGAAATGGTGTCTTTTTGTGTTTGTTGCAAAGAACTTAAGAAGATTCGGTTTATTCTTGCGTGGTAGCTGGGCTATAAATAATTGTGTACATAATTTCGTAGGTAGATATGGCTTTCTCTATTTAAAAATGTTCCTTTCATTAATTGCCAATCTACCAGCAAAGATAATATCATAATGAGCTGTTAATTGTTATCAAAAGAGCATTTTGTTTATAGTGAAGTCAGAGATCAGTCATCAGTGGACACCAGTCTGTATTTGGTGCACAAAATTCCATTGTCTTTTTGAAAAAGCTGAAAAAAAACCACTATAGATTTCCAGTAATTTGGCTGATCCACCATCATTTTACCCATTTTTCCACCGAAAATTAGTGGTAACAATAACATGGGAATAAATAGTTAAAAATCCACCGACTTTAAAAGAATATAAATGAATATTAGTTTCAACCATGAAATACAGTCTGTATTTGGTGCACAAAATTACAATGACTGACTTTTTGAAAAAGCTGAAAAAATCCACCATAAATTTCAAGTAATTTTGCTGATCCACCGATACGTATCTAAAAGCTGAGCGGCGCACACCAGTACGGCGCACCAGATTACGGCGCACCACTGTACATTCTATTAGATAGGTAATTTGAATACAGATTAATGATAAATGGAGTTAATTTGATAGGTACTTACCTAATTCTAATTGTCGTATCAAATTCATGTCTGACGCCTGACGGTACCTGAATCCAATGTTTATACTACACAGTTTAATTATTCGATTGAGATGTTTAATTTGGAATAGAAAATAAAATTCATCATAGAAAACTGTATTTGTAATTTTATGGGGTAACTATTGTAAACTTTCAGTCTGAGGTGTAAATAAAAACTTATCAGTTAGCCGTTAGGTAGATGTATCGGGGGGCGTGCCGCCCCCCGAACCCCCCTGCCAGGTCATTAAACAATCATGAAGTGTGCAGAACAACAAACTAGCGGATACAACACACTACATAACAGTTTTTCACATTGAGGTCATTAATAGAAAGTACAGTGGTGCGCCGTATTGTAGTGCGCCGTAATGTGGTGCGCCGCTCAGCTTCTAGATACTTATGGATCCACCAACATTTTCCCCCATTTATCCACCAACATTTTCCCCCATTTATCCACCAAAAATTAATGGTAACATAGGAATAAATACTAGCTAAAAATCCACCGATTTTGCCAGAATATTATTTTCAATGGAGAAAATTCCACTGACATGTCGGTAGAATTTTTCATGAAATACAGACTGGGTCACATGATCCAGTCTGTATTTGGTGCACAAAATTCTGCTGACTTTTTGAATTTGCTGAAAAAATCCACCATAAAATTCCACTAATTTGGCTGATCCAGATCCACCAACATTTTAGAGATTTTACCCATTTTTCCACCAAAAATTAATGGTAACTTAGGAATAAATAGTTAAAAATCCACTGACTTTGCAAAAATATTTTTTTCAATGGAGAAAAATTCCACTGACAAGTTGGTTGAATTCACCATGAAATACAGTCTGGGACGTGATTGGTTGAATTTTTACGACTGTGTATACATTCAATCTGAGCTTCTTCTTATTCAATGTTCTGTGTTGCAGAATATGAGACATTTCACAATTTTAACATTTTCTGTGTGAACAATTCAATTTGGAATTTTCTCCTATATTTTTAAATATTTACATGTATTTTATTGAGAACAGAAGCCAAAATAGATGATTTCTTGGAGAACACTTTAACAGTTTCTGCAGTCTGGATTATTATTTATTTATTATGTAATAATATATAAAATTAAAATAATAATTTGGATTTCAAAAGTTGAAATTTTCAGACTTTCAATAATTTCATAATTTACTTTTACATTAAGAAATTTTTAGGTCTTCGGATCGAAAAAGTAAAGAGGTTCGCTATTAATGATCCATTTTTCAAATCAGAGTGGTCAGAAATAGAAAAATAATATGTAAATAATTAAAAGAGATATAAAAGTTTCATTGTTTGATTTGTTAATCCACTCTGGAAAAAGTGGTCTTTTCTGATGAATTAATTACTCTGTTGGATTTTAGCAAACCTTAAAATACAGTAATAAATTAATAAGAACTGTATAATCTGTGTGACGTTGTTAGTTTACTTCCTTATAACGTCTCAGTGTATGGGCTCTAAGTGATAGGATCCTACTCTTATAGTATTTTCAGATTCCTTTCTCTTTATATATCTCTTTCTACTAAATACTCATGGTACCATGCCCTAGAACCACCTTGCCACTATGGTTCCGACCTCAGGCCTCTGGTCCAAGCTTAACTTTATTCAGGGTAATGAAGTAAAGTAATTAACACTTAAAGAGAATATATTCATTAGTCAAGCAAGGGTTATTACAAAGAATATCTCCACTAGAACGCTCGCAAGTTAAGGTCTCAATAACTACGAACAGGAGATAAGGTGTGTAGCTCACGAGAGCAGATCGGTAACTGACTTGAATGTTACTTACTTACAATCATATAGGTTCGTGATGATAGTAATGCATACACAATTGCTGTGTTTGCTTTACCACATCGCTCCCCCCTTCCGAAAATTTCAAAGTTACAATTCACATTTTTCCAAAACTGCCAGCTGGTTTGTCTACCCATTGTTACTTTATATTGAACAATGTTCAGACGCTCACGCTGTTAGTGGAAACATGTGTTTTGGATCTCTTGAAATTTCTCGAACCGGCAATAAATACATTATTAGAAAATTGAAAAATATGAGTTTTAATTCGTTCTAGAAATATGTCAGACTAATGTGCATTCACCAAACTTTCTTAAATTTTTTTGTCTTACCTATACAATCTTAATTTTGCTTTAACAATATTTTTATTTATTCTCAAAATAATCTAAATTACTCCTACCTAATATGTCTCAGTTCAAAATGTAACATCTTTTTCATTTTATAAACGTAATAACTTGCCTAATCTATTTGAGATCACACCCCTCCCCTCCTAATATGTAGATTATTAGTCTAAATATTAGCAGAGACCTTTGATCACTCCAATACATTACACAAATTGTTACTGCATCTACATTTAAAAAAAATTTATAATCAAAAAAAAATTTTCATTTATAAAAATATATTTTATTTAACTTAGTTATGTTTTATTTTAATAAAATTCCTTCTTTATTGATAAAAGTAATTTTTCATTTTAATTTATCATATGTTATGATATCGTATTTTATGACTTTTTAATTAATTTATATTCTTAATTGAATTTATATGAATTTTGATCATCTTTATCAAATTTTGAGACAGTTTTAATCCTTAAAATTAAACCTTAAAATTAACACTGAAAAAAAAAATTAAACTTAAAATTAAATTCAATTGAAAAAACGATTATTATTAATTTTCACTTAAAATTACCCAAACTTAAAATTAATTAAAAAATTTAAAATAATGGTCAAATTTAGTTTGAGAAAAAAAATCTTAAATGCTGTTAGGTTTAGTTTTGGTAATTTCGCTTTTTGGCTTTCGTTTTGTATGAGGCATTACTATAAATGTTGTCGCCTGTATATTTACGGCCTGATCATTGAATATATTTACTGTTCCACCTAGTTCCCCTGATCTAAAGGGGTACCGCGTTTTATCTGATTGAAGGCTTCAGTCGCCATTTTAGACCTCAAATTCCGCATTTCGTACATTTTCATATCCTCATCGGACTTCATCTTTCTTGACTGATTGTAACCACATACCAGAATCATCACAACTAGCAATGTTAGGATTAATACCAAAATGTCGCTAAACAAATCTGGTATTAGGTCGTACTTTGTAGACCCCATGTTTTTAATTGCATGCTCTAGATGAGCCTTGTTCATCGAAGTTGATTTCTGGATCAACTCCACTACTGAGTTCAGGTCAAAGTTGCTCTGAGTCTGTCCCATCGCTCCAGCTGATTACTTTTCACGACCTTGAATTACAGTCCTGTGTGTCAACCGGCTGTGAGTGGCTGAGAGTCAGTCACTGGCTGTATATGGCTGAGGAGCTGTTGGCTGTGTGGATAGCTGTGTCCTCGCTGCCTCACGGTCACTGAAATCAAAACGATACTGTTAGATCATGGCCCCTGGTCATTTTTTAGGTATTTCATCAGATTTCAGTCTCATTTTGAATTAATCATTTTTGCTTTTAAATTATTTCAGTATTTCATCCTAAATTTGAATATATATATATATATTTTTTTTTTTTCCAAATTTTCATTCTGATTTCAAACAATTTTACTACTACGTTTACAAAATATAATTCATCTTATTCGTTACACCAACATATAAACACAAAATTTAAAATTAACATGCATACAACAAAAAAAAATTAATCCTCTTAAAATTATTATATGAAATTTTATATAAATAAAATTCATAATTCATCCCATCAACTTAAACTAAATACATACAATTATTACAATTAAATTACATACAATTAAATACTTACAATAATTCTCTTACTGAGCAAAGGAAATATTGTAGTTTGAACAATGAATTGTATGCTCTGTTTGTTTGACTCGCGTAAGCAAAAAAAAATGTAAACATCTCTCTGAATCTTTGCATGTAACCGTGTTATATGTCACGTGTTCGTGTGTATGTAACATGTTACTCATGTTACTTCGTTTTATGTGTTCCTTTTGTGGACTTTCTATATAATGTTTATATTCAAATTTCTCATAATTTGATTTCCTGTTTAATGATGTTAATGAAATTATTTAATTAATTTGTTGTGAATTTTTCCAACTTAGTTAGGTAATTTATGTTGCTCGTTATCGTTTGATGTCCTAATTGAATTATAGCTTTGTTTTTTTTCACTTGTAATACTGTACCTGGTCCTATCCAATTTAATTGTAATTTATGTGTTTTTTGATGATTTCTAATTAATACTCGATCACCTATCTGTATAATTTTGTCTTTTCGTGTCTTATTGTGGTAAATTATGCGTTTGTTTGATTGATTAATTATGTTAGCTCTTATCTGATCTTGAATAAATATAGCTTGTCTGGCCTTAATTTTGACTATTGATTCTGATGTATCTAAATTGTAAATGTTATCCAAATTTTCTGCTTGAATATTTGGAGATGTATCCCGGCCAAAAAGAGCGTATGAGGGTGTATCTTTCAAGGTCAAATTTAATTGATTGTTGATTGTGTTTTGGACAATATCGAGAAACATGTCCCAATTATTGTGATCTACTGTGGCTACATAGAATCTTAATAATTTGTTAATTCTCTGGTTATTACGTTCACAAATTCCATTGGAATATGCTGAATATGGTAATACCTCACATTTGTATATCTGATGTATTTCACTGAAAGTTCTAATTGCGTTAGACTTGAATTCTTTCGCACAATCCGACATTAACGTTTTGGGATATCCACAACGACTAAATGTTTTACTTAGACAATCAATTACTGTGTTAGTTGATTTGTCAGCTACTGCGTGTAATTCGTTATATCTTGTCAACATACATGTTATTGATAAAATATATTTGTTGTTCGTGTCAGTTGTTATAAAAGGTCCTATAAAATCAAATGAAACTGTTTCAAATGGTGTATTAGCTACTGGGGGCAGACATTAATTTAATTGGTGTATCTAGACTTCCTTTAAGGATTTTGCAAACGTCACATCTTTTAATAAAAGATTCTATGACCGATCTTTCTTGAAAATGATAATATTTTAGTCGAAATTTAAATAACGTATGAGCTAAACCACAATGGGTGTTAAAATGTATTGAATTAATTACTAAATTGATCATTTCATTTGGTATAACATAATTAACAATACTGGCTGCCCGAGTATCTATTTTCCGATGTCGATATAATAGTCCGTCTAATATGAAAAATTCAGCTATGTTCCTAGATGTTCCTAATTGTTTTTTATGTAATATATCCATTATTTCCTTACAAGCAAAGTCGTTTGACTGTGCAGTCTTTAGTCTGTTTAAAGTCCATGTTATATCTTCGTGTTTAGGTATGTAGTTCAGAAATGGTTTTTCTTTGTTGATTTTATACAATTTAGATGGATCTGATTCTTGTTCGTTTTCTGAGTCTGTTTCTGAGTCACTGTCATTGTTGTTAATAATTTGTGGTACATTTAGCTTAGCCCTCGATCTTGTGGTTGCTATAAAATTTTCAATTGAGCTACAACTTTCATTAGATGGTGTTAAAAGTTCACAATCATCTATTGTTTCTTCCGTTAAAGGAGTTAATCTACTAAGGGTATCTGCTACCACATTTCTCTTACCTTCAAAATATTTGATGGTACACTCATATGTGCTAGCTTCGATTGCCCACCTGGCTAACGCCGTGTCTAATGGAAGTTTATTACCAAAAAATGCACATAAGGGTTTGTGATCAGTTAAAATGGTAATAGGATACCCTAGACATAGATACTGAAATTCCTTTAAAGCTAGATGTATTGCAAGAAACTCTTGTTTAGTCGTGGAGTACCTTTTTTGAGTAGAATTTAATGATTTACTGAAATATGCTATGGGTCTTAATGTTTTGCTTATGGTCGAATCTGGTTGTAACAGTGCTGCGCCAACTCCGATATTTGAGCTGTCAGTAAATAAATAAAATGGTCTGGAATAATTTGGATGAGCTAAAACCGTATCTGATGTCAAAATATTTTTGAGACTAGTGAAGCTAGCCTCACATTCGTCAGTCCAGTCAAATTTAGTGTCCTTCCTTAATAGTCTATATAATGGGTCGGCTTTCTGACTAAATTTAGGTACGAACTTACGAAAATAATTCGCAAGCCCTAAAAATCGCTGAAGTTGTTTTACATCTGTTGGTCTAGATGCTTCTCTAAGTTTTTCGTTTTGGATACATCGGATGCCCTCAGTAGTGACTCGATGTCCAAGAAAATTAATTTCGTGTTCAAAGAATTCACACTTCTCTAATTTTAATCTCAAATGAGCGTCACGTAAATTCATTAGCACTTGGCCAATATCATTTGAATGTTGTTCATATGATCGACTAAAAATTAGGATGTCATCAATAAATACGAAACATAGTTTCCCTAATACATTACTTAACGCTTTTGTCATTATTGCTTGAAATACTTTTGGACTATTGACATAACCAAATGGTAGCTTTCTGAACTGCCATTTCTTACCATTTACCGCAAATGCTGTAAGTTTTTTCGATTCTTCGGAGAGTTCCACCTGGTGGAATGCGCTCCTCAGATCTAAACTAGAAAATATCTTTGATCCACCTAAAAATCCTAGCATGTCGTCAACTCTAGGTAAAGGAAATCCTTGTATATGGACACACTTATTTAATGATCTGAAATCTATTACGGGTCGTATTTCCCCATTCTTTTTATGAACCACGATTACCGGGAAGTTGTACTCGGACATTGAAGGTTCTATTGTTCCTTCCTTTAACATTGATTTATTAACTTCTTCAAGTTGTTCTTGAAATTTATGTGGTATTCTATACGGTATCTTGTTGATCACTATATTAGGATCTTTCAATATTATTGTGTGTTTACATATACTAGTCCCGATTTCTTCGTCATTGATCGTGATTACGTCTCTAAAGTCATTTAGTAACTGCGTCATTTTGTCTTCATACTCTGACATTCCACATGATATGTCAGCATTAACTAACCTTCTCGGTGCTGATGGCACTGTCTAAGAATTGTTTTCTTCATCAGCACTTAATGTGCTGTCACGGCTTCTATCAGCGCTTCCGTCACGTGATATTTTACACTTCATATCTCGGTTGCCATGCGTTGTAACTAATGGCTCTCCATTAATTCCAACTGCATGTACCTTTGACTTTTCATAAATTAGTTCAGGGGTAACGTTTCGTTCAAATGGCTTTGTTTTTTCGTCACTCAACACGTTTCCTAACCTAGATTTATGAGTCCTATTATTTAAACACTCCGATATAGTCGCTATATTTACTTCGACTTGCTCTTCGTACGTCTGGAGGTTTCCAACTATCATATTGTCCCGTAATATGATAACACTATCCGTCGGATTCATTACGAAAACTGGGCATATTGACACTTGATCTCCCTCTTTTTTTGTGTCTTCGATTTTTATTAGTGTTTCGGCTATCACTAAACCACTATTGAAACTTCTTTTAGCTATAATATAACTTCCTGCTTCGTTGTTTTTGACAAATCCATACAATATTTGTACGCTGTTTGCCTCAACGACTTGGCTATTTATATGAACATTTCCGTTCTTCTCGCGTTTTTTATTTTTATTCCTTGACTTCGTTTTTACCTCGGATTTCATAACCTTCGTTTGCCCTTTTTGTTGAGGTTTAACCCTTACTTTCGCTATACTACTGCGGCTGTTTGTTTGTTCGTTTATTTGTCTTATCAACGTTCTTCGTTTTGACCTATTTGAAGTAAGGACCAATTCAGATATTAAGCAATCTGTGCTTAATAGTTCTTTAGTAGCTATTCTTCGTTTTTCCATAAACGGAATTTTTTCTTCACTTAATTTCAATATTTTCTTATCAAAATCAATTTGCGCGTTCGTTAACACGTCCCTTCCTAATATTACGTCATAGGGTAGACTGTTATTGTTGATTAGTAAAGCGTTTACTGTTTGCTTATGTGATTTTGACACTAATTCAAATTTTATTTCACCTTTTACTTCGGAACGTCCGTTTATGCCTTTAATAGTTACGTTTGATTTTATTATGTCCTCGTGACTCGCCTTGTAATTAAAATTACGACTGTTTAAAATCGTTCGCTCGCTTCCTGAATCTATTAAAGCTTCCCAATCAAATTCTTTACTATGTAAAATTATCGTTGGCTTAGAAGTCCCTTTTATCGTATAATGACAGTCCATCAATCCGCTTAATTCATCTTTATTTTTTACTAATTGGACTGTTATATACGTTTCGCTTGTTTTTTTATCCTCAACGCTTAACTCTTCTTCTTTTAATAAATCGAACTTATTTTTACATTCACAACTATTTTTTGTATTGAGTGACGATTTACTTTTGCCATTGAATTTAACGTGCACTGGATCTAATTTATTCATGTTCAATTCACATTCGTACACGGAGCTACCGACCGTTTTCCCGTGAGACCTACCTTGTTTTTTACTTGTGTTTGTATTTACATGTTTTTGCGAAAATCCTTGTTCTGTCCTTGATTAAAAGGTTGTTGAGCACGACATTCTCTACCTATATGTCCTATTTTGTTGCAACGGTAGCACTTAATTGTACCACTGCTGCTGTGGGGGGTAGGGGTAGGGTGGGGGTTATTAGTGTTGTGTACATATGCTCTGCCTGTGTGATTGTATTTGAATCTGCTTCTGCGTGTATACCTACCTGCTGTTCCTCTGTTTCTTGCATCATAAGTGTAATATGCTTCTGTATCTTCCAGCATATCCTCGTGAAAATTGCCTTGATTCTCACCCTCGGGTTTTTCTATCAAAAAAGTTTTGTGTCATTGAAATTCTTCTTTGGTATTAGAATTTTTTTATCATGTGGCAAAGATCTTATTTTCTTTGTTGTAGCAGACAGTAAATTAGCTGTTGTCTTAAAAGGACCTTCAACGACTCCTTTGATGATACTGGGGTTGATCTGTGGACCCAATATCGTTAAATACATTGATGTATTCATAAGATCTTTTGCGTGATTTTTTAATTTGCGTGTGAATGATTCATCGCTTTCAGTTGCTGTCCTTATTGGAAATTGGGCGTTCATTGTGTCGTCATTTAAAATAAACTCTGTGACTTCGCCTATTTTTTCTAATGTACTTAATATGTCACTGGCAGCTGTAGTTTCATCCTTCAATTTATTAGTGTATAATTCATGACATACACTGTAGATATCCTTGCTGTCTTTCTGCACATATATGTCTTCTAGTACCGTGCATATCTCTTGGTATGTGCTATCTTTAAATGTTTTACCGTTAACAACGTTATTAACAGTAATTTGAAAATCTCCTAGCTTGCAATCAGCGCTCCTGAAAAGGATCTTCTTTTTTTCTGCGTCATCTTTATCCCCTAAGCTGGATATATGATTATTTAATAGGCTGAGATGTTGTCTGAACGTGTTCTTCTCCTCGAAAGCTGGATCTTCTGGCCTTCTTCTTCCCCTGAATATCGGCAATGAATCAGAATTAATGATTGTCGTACTCCTGCTTTTAATTATCTCTTGGAGTTGAGCTTGTGTTAATTCAACCGACATTTTTTTGGGGGGTGTTTTGGGGGTTGTTTTGGGTGGTGTCTTGGGGGGTGTTTTGGGGGGTGTCTTGTTCTGTTTAGTTTTCTGTATTCTGGGTTTGGTTCGTCTTCCAGATCTAAGTTCTACAGCCTCAGCATTAATCGCTTCGTCCTCTGAGGTTGGCATGTGTTTCCTATCCTAATGAAGTGTTATTGTGTACTTAAACAAGTGTAGTGTACGTGTAATCACAAATTACGAAAAAAAAAAGGAAGAAAAAATAATAGGCTATCCAAAAAAAATAATCCGTCAAACATTAAAAAATAATCATTCAAATAATAAATAATAAATGAAATATAATTAAATATAGAGCAATATTTGTTAAATCAATAAATATAAAATATTTATACCTGTCAATCAATAACGACACTCAGCAATTCAAAGCTAAAAGAAATGCATGCACACATACATCTATAATTATAACTGCTGCAGTAATGATTAATTATTACCTTCTGCTTATTGCTTATTCACCAACAACAATTCTTGACTAAACAGAACAGATTTATTCACCACTGACTAAGGTCTAACACTTAGATCTTACTCTGATCGCTTCAGAAATGAGACTGAAAATGCAAGGATGACATTAGATTTATATGTTATACTCAACTTCCGGTTCCATGTACAGTGGGTCCCGCTTATCAGGTTTTGTCGTTGATTTTTGCTCTGATGTTAACTGTTATGATGTTAACTAAATGTTCACTGAACGTTGTGCACTGACTGTTAAGTGTTCACTGATCGTTGTGCACTGAATGTCATGCACTGTATGTTAACTGAATGTTTACTGAATGTTAACTTTTCACTGAATGTTGAATGTTCACTGAATGTTAAAAATTCACTGAATGTTGAATGTTCACTGAATGTTGCAGTTTGAATAAATACTTTTCAGATGTAGTATTTAAACAAATTAGACTCTCAATTTCTGGTTGATTTACGGCTTTTTTGCATGTTGTTTATAATCGAATGTTTTCCATCACCATTCGCCAACGTGCAACGCTTAACCCTTTCGCTTCCTCCCTCCGTGCTTTCCAGAATTTTCCAGAATTTCCAGAATTTTTTTTTTTTTCAGACTGGTCAGTCTTGTTGATTGTCTCTGCTCATTCAAATTTCAAATTAGGCCATCTGTACTCTCCTTATCCTTCCGATAATTTTCGAGATGCCGTTTGCTGTTCTTGAGTTGAATTATCTTTATACTTTATCACAAAAACTGAACACCTTAATTGGATCGTACCTTCATATAGGGTCGCAAAACCCGGTCTTGCTGTAATCAAATACTCTCCAATCAGATGGTTAACTTAGTTTTTGGTAAATTACAAAGCTTTCAATCTTTTACTTTAGTAATTGAATTTCCGCACATTAAATTCGAATTACTTAATCACGCACCATACGGCCACCAATGTGACGTTGTTAGTTTACTTCCTTATAACGTCTCAGTGTATGGGCTCTAAGTGATAGGATCCTACTCTTATAGTATTTTCAGATTCCTTTCTCTTTATATATCTCTTTCTACTAAATACTCATGGTACCATGCCCTAGAACCACCTTGCCACTATGGTTCCGACCTCAGGCCTCTGGTCCAAGCTTAACTTTATTCAGGGTAATGAAGTAAAGTAATTAACACTTAAAGAGAATATATTCATTAGTCAAGCAAGGGTTATTACAAAGAATATCTCCACTAGAACGCTCGCAAGTTAAGGTCTCAATAACTACGAACAGGAGATAAGGTGTGTAGCTCACGAGAGCAGATCGGTAACTGACTTGAATGTTACTTACTTACAATCATATAGGTTCGTGATGATAGTAATGCATACACAATTGCTGTGTTTGCTTTACCACATCTGCAGCATTTAGCCTATAAAATTCATCTGTTAGCCTAAGGTATTTTCCAGTGTGGATTTGTTTAAAAATTGAAGCCAGTCCGGCCCAGTCTGCAGAAACTGGTAAAATGCCAGTCTGCAGAACATGGGACATTTTAAATATTTTCTGTGCAAACAATCCTTAATTTCCTCCTAGGAAATTAAGTGGACAAGTATGGGGAATTTACCATGATATACAGACTGGGCAGTCTGCAGATTGGGTTTCATGTCTTGAAACAATAAAACTTTTATATTTCTTTAATTATTTACATATTATTTTTCTATTTCTAAATCATTCAATGTGATTCTAGCCCTAGATATTTACTTTTTCATTCGACCAAAAATATTTTTAACGTAAAACGGTAAAAGTAACTCTTGAAATAGCCAAATAGGTTTATTTGTCTGACCAAAAAGATCCAGTGATAATTTATTCACAGCCTGGAAGTTTGGAACTTATAAAAGGGGCTTCATAATTGCCCATGGCCCCCTTTTATTTATCTTTTATTGAACTGTATTTTCTATGTATATTATAATAATATTTATAATTTATTATCACTAAAGTTATCAATTCATTATCAAAAGTAAATTATGCACAATATCAGATCATAAAACTGTAAAAGTAAATCAATATGGATAATAAGTTATAGGTAACACTCTAATGACTAGGTAACTCTATTTGCAACTTTTTATATTTTAAAATATTTAGACTTCAAGGGTTGTTTGCTGAAAATAAACAATATCGTTAATTATGCATGCATTTATCAATATATCAACTTAGAAGCTCTGTTATTATATTTATTTCTTATCAAGATATTAAATATGCATTGTTTTTTTATACTGTAACTGTATAATATACAGTTTTTCCACTAAAAATATATCCACTGCCATTTGCCATTGTAATTTGAATATAATCAAATAGGTATTATGTATAATTCATTATTAATTTATGAATGTAACATATCTATGTTATGTTCTACTATGATATCAATATTATGGCAATTTATTATGCATATTATCATAGAATTATTAATATCATATAATCATACTATGTAGAATCATGCAGATTCAATGGCAGTAGTCTTAGTAAATACATTTTTGGTGGACATACTTAATGTATAACCTATAATATAAGTAAATCATGGAAAAATTCAGACATAACAGTATTTTGGTCTGCAAAAATATCTAAAGCATGAAAAATGTCAGACTGTAAATGTAAATCAAGAAAAAATTCACACTGTAAGTAAAAGTAAATCAACCTCTTTCTTACTGTAAAATTAACAAGATCTGCCATTGCCATTAGTTCTAACTTGTAAATATTATTAGCCTAAGTCAGCTATATGGAACTAATCTATCAATTTTTCAGTTGTTTTGATGCATCAAATAGCTAGCTACTATCCTATTTAGATGAGGTTCATTTAGATAGTCAGTTTTATTCTAAAGAGTTCATAGCAACAATAAATTGATAGCTAAAATGGATTCACCTCTTGTGAATGAATACAAGCAGAGTTTCATCCTAAAGAGACTGTTGCAAACATTCTTTGGAGGCCCTAAATTGTTCTTGGGAGATGCATCCTTCTGGTATTTTATTGTCATGCAAGTGAGTTTCTTATTTTAACATTTGAATTATGATAGAAACTATTACAAACTATCAAATTAACACCCAAATAAAAAATATATTGCATAGCTACTTTTGTTATAATGTGATTAATATATTTAGCTAAATGATTTGTGTTTAACTGTTAATGCTAAGCAATTATTCTATTTAATCTTGAATTTTCCCATAAAGACATTTAATATTTATTCAAGCCAGCTACTTAATACAATTTAATGATTTACCACAAACTATATAGCTGATGCTATTGATTCAAAATTTAATTTCCCTAGCTAGCTATTTGAAATCTAAATGACTTGTAGCTACTTCCATTGTATTTTCTCAGGGTTTGCTGTTCATCTCCCTCTTCTCCATATTGGTTGTCTGCACAGTTGTTTTTCCTACTTCTTCTACCAGTGACTTAGTGACTTCTCTTTCTATTGGAGCAGCAGCAACATCCATCTGCTGCTTAGTTCTTCACTTGCTTGCCTACCTAATTACAAGAAAGGATAAAACACAAAAAAATGAATACAGCCATCAGGTATGTTATTCTTTGCTTGCCTTCAGATATGAAAGATTAATTTTCTAGTTACCTAGTACATTCATTTTTAATGGAGAGATTTAATTTCTATATTTAATTGATTAGACTTAATAAATAAATACGTTACTGAACTATTGGTAGCTATAAGTTTGTACTTTGTAAGTTGCTCTTACAAGAATTCAAAAGTTGTGAAGATTCCAGGAGAATGTATTTAGAAACAATAATCCAAAGAATTTTTATCCCACAATCTCATAGCATGTTTACCTAATATTTACATTGTTTTACAAAAAAAAATTAGTAATTAGAAATAATAATTTATATAACAGATAAATATTAATATCATAAAGATTGTCAATGTTGCCACAGGTTCTATCACCTTTCTTCAGTGACTCTGAATATCTTTAGGATGGTTATACACTAAAATTGCCTTATTCTATTTTTTGTTTTTGATCTTTCTATCCCTTCTGACTATTTTCTCCCCAGGCTAGAGACAACTTCAGTGAAGGTGAGACCATTTCCTTAGATGGTCCTTTTGGCTGCAGTACCTGGCAGACTTTCATGCCCTCTCGTTCCAACCTCCTCTTCTCTCTCCTTCATGCTGCAGTAGCAGCCATTACTGCTGTGGCTGCTATCTTCTCCTGCAAACAGCAAGCTATCATGGAACTGCTGCAAATTGTGAGTGGAGCATTTCAAATATAGTTTATCTTGATTTTACTCGAAAATAAGAGTAGCTGTAATTAGTGGCTACTTCCTCTTCAATTTCATCATTGCTATGATTTCATTTAGTTCCTTTTTGTAATGAAACTCAGTTATTGAAGTGAGCTAAATAATTTCTTTAATTTACCAATCATGTGTTTAGTAAAATTTCATTTTCTACCACTTTTGATATATAAATTTAAGTCTTTCAAATGGCATCTGTACTAATATCTCTTCTATTTGTAATTCCAAAAAAGTAGACTATCTTTATTTGCAATAATTATAAATGATAATAGTTAAGCTCACTTGATAATCATCCGTATGTTTAAATATTTAGGTATTTTATTACTTTATTTTCCACTCCAGTCGTCCAAGCAATCACTGGCTCTGATGCTGCTATCTCTATTCTCCTCTACCACGGCTCTTTACGGTTTGATTGGAGCTGCACCGGCAGAGCCTGCGGTGTACCTACCACACCTACGCACTGAACTGTCGGTACTCTCCAGACCTGCTCACATTGTCACCTTTGCCCTCCTACATCTTCTGCACAGGTAGCTACTGCATTAGATAGTCATTTTCAGGAAGAAGGTTTCTAATGATTTTGTTATGACTAATTTGATATTTGACCATCTTTTCCTCATCTATTAAAATACTGATAAGGTAAGTTATGAATTATCAGTCAATACTACATCTTCATATTAGTAGAAATAATAGCTATAATAATTATTATTTAATTTTAATTAGTAGGTATCCATGATACCTGCAGCTATCATGGATACCAATTTTTTTTTCTTATATGACTGAAGATGTGAAACTGACCGAAGTTTCAAAACTTACCCTACTGAACTAACTAGAAATTATCATCTTAGATGTCAAATACTAAATATGAGTTTAATTCCTTGTTTCCCCATTACTCCTGTGACGCTGTTTTCCCCAGTTGTTACCCCAGTCAGTGGCTGTTGTTTCTCCTTAACTGGGCAGGTCACATTACCATGGCTATAGCCTCCATCCTCTGGGTGCTGGGCTCCTTGCCTCCAATAGATGCCTACTTTCTCTGGCTGATGGAGTACTGCCTTGTGGCTCTATTTGGTACTCACCATTTATTGTATATATTTTTATAAGATGTTTTTTTCCAATACTGTAAAAAAAAAGTAATTTATATATCTTTATCCTTTCTCTTCACTTTTCTCAAAGCAGTATTATTTCTTAAGGTTTCATTTTTAAAATCATTTAATAGATCACAATGTTCATATATTTTCCACCTTTAAATGTACAGGCATGGCTAATTTATTCTATTTCTGCACCTGCTACGTATGCTGTTTTTATTTTGTTATTATATATTGTGTATTTTTATTTTATTTACCCAATAGCTAAATGATATCTGAAGAAGTTACTAAGAAACTGCCTGCGACAACCCTTTTTTTCATTTTGTAATTTGTATTTATACTTTATCATATCATTTTTATAATAAAGTGTAAATTTATCTAGTTTAAGATGCTATAAAAAGACATCTAATATGAAGCAATCGATGTATTATTAAGTTAATGACACTACAGATGTATATTTTTTCCAATTTAAACAGCTATAGTTTTATTTTCCACTCTTAAAGTAACTAGCTTTTTCTTCTCACAACATTATGTAGCTAGCTTGTTAAATAGACACTTATTATAATTTATATCTGCATGGCACTGCTGGATTGATGGCACTATGATGTATATTTATTTTGGTATCAAATTATTTATGTATATATATATACTACCTACCCAGATTAAATTGTTAATATATGAACCATTTCTTATTTTAATTTTCTTTTTTAGATATTTAATGGTTCTCCAACTTGTTTTCCAGGAGGTTCACCAGCTGCCTCAACATCACGCCTGCTCCTTCAAATGACTGTCGAATGCGTTACTTTTGCCGGGCTGCTTTTCCTGTCCTCTCACCCGACACTGGCAATAGTCGCAGCTATGAGAGGATTGCTCCTGAGTACTGACTATGGTGAGAAAATTGGGTTAAAGGCCAATTGAAATAAAAGTTAGGTAATATTAATTAGATATACTTTTTGCAAGTGTCCGAAAAATGTGGAACCGTCTGGTAATTCTAAATTTACGTTATGGGATAAAACCTTTCAGAAAAGGATTAGTTTCTTACTAAGTATTCAATGTCTTCTTTCATATTCGATTTTTTACTCATAAATATTCTCATAATCTTTCTTCCAATAGTTTATGTTCAATAAACAATTATCTGCATCAAGATGTTAATGTAAGGTATAATTAATGATGTTATGTTGTTGTTTTTTCCAGTGTGGCTTGCTAGATCTCTTCGTAAAGCACCTGAAGTAAAGATGCCTCAGTTCTCAGCTCTCAAGGAGAGTCTCTTGCTGCTACTGCTGCTGCTAGTTACCTTCACCATCTCCCTAGTGCTGACATCACCCAACAGTCACTGGTTCAGCAGCAGAGGGGACTGTGACATCAGTACCAATACCTCTGGGGATGGGGTGCGACTGTCACTGCAGCAGATGCAGGATATGCCTCTCATGTTCACTGTGAGTGGAGGAATTAATGTTCGAGAACATCCATTCCTAAAATGAAGTGTTCGAGTAACTGGTGCAACACGCTAAAGTTTGATATCATCCTTAAAATTTTGCTGAAAACCTACCCCATTTATGCCAGTTTTTTACCTCGTTACTTACATTCATTCCATTGTAAATCGTTTCTTATTTTGCAACATTATATTGTTAGATGAACTCTTTCTAACAACATTTTTTATTATTTCGATCAAAATATTTGTTGCTGAAAATACCTAATTATAATACTTGTTAGGTAAAATTTCGTTAGCTACATTCTTTTCATTTCATTGTAAATTATTTCTTACTAAAAATTCACATTAACTCTGGTTAAGCTAAAAATTGTCTCATTATACATTAAATTTCCATTCTCCTCCTTAGATCTCTAACAAGAAGGTGATGCTGGCATGCACCTCCCTCCTCTCTCTCCTCCTCCTCTCACTAGTTACCCTGAGGCAGGCTTTCCTGTGGGGTGTCTTCACCAACCCCCTCTGGAGTGAAGTCACTCTTCTACCCAACAGACAGTCTCTGCACTTCATCTTAACGCAGGCACTTAATATAGGTCAGTGAAGGGGAGTACAAACAGTACAGTAGAACTAGTCTTTAGTGGAGTCCTCTACAGTGAATGTAAAGTCCTGAGTAAGAGAACTACCCCATATAGTGAACCAATTTTCTTAAGTCTGCCATTAGTTCTCTAAAACTAATGACAATTCATGGCAGACTAAAAGAAGTTTGTTCAGTATATGGGGTAGTTCTCTTACTCAGGACTATAGAAGAGTTCTATTGTTGCTACTACTTTGTCTATTAACAGTAGCTATATTGGATGTTTATTGTGACCCATTGCTTGGTAAATGGTAAATGACTGCGTTCACGAGTAGCTATTCTGCATCCATGAGCATTGTCACAGAATGGTAGTAGCTAAGTGACTTTGGTGCAAAATCAAAGTAATTATTGGCCGTTTCAATTTCACTTTATTCAGTCATTAGTGATTAGTTATGCCTTTTTTCTAAGTTCCTTATAGCTATTTAAATACTAAAATCTCATTAGCTACATCTTTGTTACAGTTAAACATATTTATTACATTCTAGCACAATTATTGAAACGGTAAAACAAAAACAACTGTCATTGTTTGACAGTTTTTTTTTAAATAGACAGTATTTAAAAAGGACAATGAGTTGAAAATTTAATCGTTGGAGAGTAGGGTAAGTTATGAGTTATTGATCAAATCCACATATTCGGTCATAGCTACCAGAAAAAAGATATACTATTAATATTTTATTTTTTATTTTAATTAGTATCCACGATGCCTGCAGGTATCATGGATAACAAATATAAAAAATTGATATTAGTAAATTGTTTTTTTATATGACCGAAGATGTGGATCTGATCAATAATTCATAACTTACCCTATCTTTTATTGTATTTAACATCACCATTAATTTTCTACCTGTTGCTTTTCAGGCAGTCCGTTGCTGTGTCTGTTGGTGGTGCATATGTTTGCAGCATCTGACCACTGCCTGGTACTGTCAGCACCAGTGCTGTCAATGCAGTACACTATCAGCATGCTGGCAATTGCCAGGGCCTTCAGAATGGTCAGTGGTTTAATATCTTGTTTATATTTTGAGTAGCTACCTAACTACCACGTGAAATAATAAAAGAAATTAATAGTATATACCATGTATGTACTGCGTAGGTTAGAAGTAGCTATTTACTCAAATGGCTACCTGCTTTTCCTTACACTATGAAACTAAAGTATAGAATGATGCATTTTGAATTTTTATTATTCACTAACTGTAGGAAAATTAAGAACGTAGTTAATAATAATTACAACATTTTTTTCTAGATTTGGACTCATCCCCTCCATTCCTGCCTCCAACTTAGTGTCTTCTCACTGCTAGAGCTCTTCCTCCTCCCCTCCATGTCCACTGTCTCCTCCTTCTCCTCTCTCATGCCTTGGTTTGCAAATGCAGCTCTCCTCACTACTTTAGATGCATCCTCCTTGGTGCGCCTCTTGCTCCTCTGTAACGTTTGGAGGGTGTGTGTCACCGTGTGGAGGCACCTCCTTGGAGTCACTGTCCTCGTCACCTCCAGTGTCAGTAATGTGAAACAGAGGAAAAATGTCACACTGCTACTAGCTGGTGAGAAATTAAAAAATATTTAATAATAACTAATTCAAATGATTTGATAATAACTAATTAAAATTATTTAATAATGATTAGCTAATTAAAATTATTTAATAATCATTAACTAGCTAATTCAAATTATTTATTAATCATCTAATTCAAATTATTTAACAATAATTAGCTAGCTAATTAAAATTATTTATTAATAATCAGCTAATTAAAATTTTTTTGATAATAATTATTAGATATCGATTTTTCTTATTTGACCGAAAATTTAAAGTCAACCTTCAATTCGTAACTTACCCTAGTAGCTAAGTTATATTCTTTTATTATCTAGTGCTGAATTCTCCCTCATTTCTCTCACTCAGGAGCTTGTATCATTGGTTTGCCTTTCCTAATGTTTGAGATCCTATTAGCCAGTGTCCTGATGGCCCCCATCCTGCCTGTGTTCACCCTCCCCCTCTACATCCTTGGCTTCCCCCGGCCCCGCAAGTTCTGGCCCTATCCTGTGGGCCACTCCGCCAACCACTGTGCAGACTCTGTCTATTACCACCAAATGAGTCAGGGCCTGGCGGTAGCTGTCAACTGTCAGATGCAGTCAGGAGTCCTTGGTGAGACCTACCAGATCTTAATTGACATCCTTTGATTTAGTTAGTCATCTATTTAATTTAATTACATTTATTAATTTGAAGACAATATTTTTCCATAAAAAACAATTAAATTTAGTGTTTAGCTACAAATTATTAACTTAGTGTTTAAATTACATTATTGAATAAAGGAGAAATTATTTTAAACACTTTTTTTTCAGGTTTATGTGAAGCTGGTGATCATTTTCTTTTGAGGTTTGAAGACAGATTCATTTGGGTGCAGGTAATACTATTTGTAGCTATTCGATAAAGTAGCTAATTATACTATTTGAATATGGTAATGTTACTAGTTGTATCAATCAGAGTTTGATGTCTGAGGTTACATATCTACAGTCAAAGAAAAAAGTGTCTGAATTGATTTTATTCAGTTAACTTTTTTAACATTTCACTAAAATAAACTTAGCTAATTGTAATGCTATTGTTATTTAAAAATTGGTATGGGTTCAAGATGATGAATTAATCTATATGTGTAAGATTTGAAAATAATAGGAAATTAGAAAAGGTGTTTTTTGTCATTTGCAGTGACTTTCTTTGCATATCCGATAATGTTTTGTATATTTTGAGACTAAACTGGTATTTAAAGGTAGCTTATTAGTTAAATAATAAGCAGTTGAGAAACTTTAAATAAGTCCCACTACTGTCAGATTTAGCGACATTTAGTTTATTAATATGAATATCTGTCACAAAAATTGGCAGTTTTATTTTTAGTTCATACTGTAATTATTAAATATCTATACTTCTATTGTAAATTCCTTTTAGCTTAATTACTAAAAGCTCATTAGCTGCATCTTAAAGTTCAACAAAATTATTCAATTATTATTAAAACAGTTAAACAGAATAAACTGTCATTGGTAAGATTTACATTAAATCTGCAGTATTAAAGTCTTTGCCCAAAATGTATATTTTACATATTTATATAAAGGCTTGAAATTATAGTTAGAACCTGAAGCTATTCCTTATATGTATGCCTTTTTTCATTTCAATAAAGATGTTTCAAGTCCCCACCTTCTTCAGGTACTAGAGGTTGGTTTCCTCTACAGCTACTACAGCATCAAGGGACTAGAGTTGCAGGAGACGAGTTGCCACACTGCAGAAGCCTCTAAAGTGGACTCTATCTTCAGTAGAGCGTTTGATGTTCACGAGGACTCTTCTTTCTTTGCTAGATGCACCAACAACAGTTTCTTCCACACCCTCACTCCCATCACTAGGATGCCTGTGGTTACTTACTGTGATACGAAGAATGTACTCACGGGGGTGATTGACTCACAGAGCTTCCTAAAGGTAGCTACTCTCTTTTCAACTTATTGTTAAACTCATTTGTTTATTAATTACTTTTTATTTCATTTTTAATCATTCATATTTTAATTTTGAATAATACCTAATCTTTTTCATTTTACATAGTTATTATAAGTAGAGAATCATGAACACTAGAATTATAATAAATAGAAATATTTGGAATCAAGTTATTTTTCAGAGTATGTAGCTATCGATATATATAAAGATCAATGCATTGAATTAAATTACGATATTATTAATTAACATAAAGTTAATTCTTATCTTCATGCTTGATGAGAGAATTAGCAATAGTATCCTAAGGCTGATATAATTAATTACCCTTTTTATAGCTACTTGAATTTATTCCCCTAAAGATAATATAAATTTATTCCCTTAAAGATAATATAAATTAATTACCCTAAAGATAATATAAATTAATTACCCTAAAGATAATATAAATTTATTCCCCTAAAGATAATGTAAATTTATTCCCCTAAAGATAATGTAAATTTATTCCCCTAAAGATAATGTAAATTTATTCCCCTAAAGATAATGTAAATTTATTCCCCTAAAGATAATATAAATTTATTCCCTTAAAGATAATATAAATTAATTACCCTAAAGATAATATAAATTAATTATCCTAAAGATAATATGAATTTATTCCCTTAAAGATAATATGAATTTATTCCCTTAAACATAATATAAATTAATTACCCTAAAGATGATATAAATTAATTACCCTAAAGATGATATAAATTAATTACCCTAAAGATAATATAAATTAATTACCCTAAAGATAATATAAATTTATTCCCCTAAAGATAATGTAAATTTATTCCCCTAAAGATAATGTAAATTTATTCCCCTAAAGATAATGTATTTTATTCCCCTAAAGATAATGTATTTTATTCCCCTAAAGATAATGTATTTTATTCCCCTAAAGATAATATGAATTAATTCCCTTAAGATAATATGAATTAATTCCCTAAAGATAATGTAAATTTATTCCCCTAAAGATAATGTAAATTTATTCCCCTAAAGATAATGTAAATTTATTCCCCTAAAGATAATGTAAATTTATTCCCCTAAAGATAATGTAAATTTATTCCCCTAAAGATAATATAAATTAATTACCCTAAAGATAATATAAATTAATTATCCTAAAGATAATATGAATTTATTCCCTTAAAGATAATATGAATTTATTCCCTTAAACATAATATAAATTAATTACCCTAAAGATGATATAAATTAATTACCCTAAAGATGATATAAATTAATTACCCTAAAGATAATATAAATTAATTACCCTAAAGATAATATAAATTTATTCCCCTAAAGATAATGTATTTTATTCCCCTAAAGATAATGTATTTTATTCCCCTAAAGATAATATGAATTAATTCCCTTAAGATAATATGAATTAATTCCCTAAAGATAATATAAATTAATTCCCCTAAAGATATTACAATTAATAACTCAGAGTTAATGCAGATCTAGAAAGAACTGTTTTGTTTACCATCTCTTTTATCACAGGTAGTACCTGACTACTTCATCAAGAATCTGCTGTACCTTTTGATGGAGAGTACAGTAGAGGGAGTGGAGGAGAAGACTCCTCCACCTGTTGTTCAGCCTGACAACAATCAGGAGGTGGTTAAAGCTCCTGAAGACCACAAACCGACCGGAGGTTAGTTGAAACATCTCGTTCGAACTTCTTTTTTTTTTGTGTTGTGGACATCTCAAAAATTGTTTATGACGTGTTAAGACATGTTAAAAATCGTTAGCGTGTTAATACATGTTTATTAGTCACCTAAAAGTAGATAAGGACACTCGAAAATTCTAATTCTACAAATGTACTATAGCTACCTACGTAAATTTTAGAGACGTGAAACTTGTTAGGAAATTTTTGACTACGAGATCTTGATTTTGTGTTATGTAGGTAGCCACCGGTACTTGTGTCCCTTTTCGGTGGTAGGTAACTTTGTTCATGGAGCCAATTTTCTTTCTGACTGCTTCTTCCAGTCCCATGTATTTTATTTTCTTTTGACGTCAGCGATATGGCCTTTGGTTCCGAAGCAAACGTTAAACCCCTACTAAATTTAAAAAAAAATGACTTATATATATTAGCTCTATAATATTTTAAAAACTAACTACTATTCTGTTTACTAATCAGCTAATTCCATATTGCTTCACTCTCTTCCTCAGTACTAGCCAGGACCTTCACTCCAGACTCGTTCAGGTCCTTTGGTTCAGAGGGCAAGCCATTGAGTAGCAGTGACCACTGGGTCAGACTGCTGACTAGTGAGGAGAACAGGTCACTGCAGAGTGGACGAGGCAGTAGAATGGCATGGGTGAGTCAGGGAGTAACCTAACCTTATAAAAGAGAGGGCAATATTTCTAATTTCTATAAATAATTAATCTTATTTCCATATTTACCTTCGCAAATTTGCGGAATAATATATGTTAGCTACCCGGCATTTATTTATTTATCATCTTGTTATTCGCATAACTGAAAAAGTGTTCAACCAAATTGCCTGAAATTTGGTGAAACGATTGGTCAGTGTCCAATGACCTTCTGGTAAAATTTTGGGAGCAACTCTGTCAAATGTCAAGGTCATGGTCATTTATAACTCAAACAGTATTGAACCATATTGCATGAAACTTGGTGGAAAGATTGGTCATTATTCAGTTATCAGATTTTAGGAGAGAACGGTTCAAAGCGGTGGCGAAGGTATGCGCTCTACCGAGTGCACGTAATCTAGTTAGCTAATGAATAATACCACGTGTTTTGAAATTAATATTTCATCAATGATCATTGAACATTATCTAATTAAAGAGAGTAATTAGTTCTACGACTGTCACTTATAAATTGCATTGTCTTTTTTCTGATAGGTAGGCCCGAGGCCTTCTTTTATTCCTCTTCCATTGATAAGTTTCGTTACCAAAAGATAGTAAATAACTAAATAGTCACTTTCCTGCCTCACTGCTTCTTCACAGTCCCTTGCATTTCTTTTTCTTAGTTAAATCTCCTTTATAATTTGTGGTACAGGCTGACACTAGTAACCTGCAAGGCACCTCTGCAATAGAAGGTGTGCTGTCCCCCACTGAGGTCTATGAGACCCGCCTGCAGCCCATTCAGGCCCCCTCACCCATTGGGGGAGAGGGCAAAGGCTACGGCATGAGGGGCAGAAGTCGCAACGCCGTTATGCCCAATCTACTCTTTGACGATCTGGATATGAAAGACAGTGTGATGATAACTGAAGAGGAAGAGGTGAGTCATTGTATCTGGTGGTAGAGTAGATACAGTGTATCTGGTGGTAGAGTAGATACAGTGTATCTGGTGGTAGAGTAGATACAGTGTATCTGGTGGTAGAGTAGATACAGTGTATCTGGTGGTAGAGTAGATACAGTGTATCTGGTGGTAGAGTAGATACAGTGTATCTGGTGGTAGAGTAGATACAGTGTATCTGGTGGTAGAGTAGATACAGTGTATCTGGTGGTAGAGTAGATACAGTGTATCTGGTGGTAGAGTAGATACAGTGTATCTGGTGGTAGAGTAGATACAGTGTATCTGGTGGTAGAGTAGATACAGTGTATCTGGTGGTAGAGTAGATACAGTGTATCTGGTGGTAGAGTAGATACAGTGTATCTGGTGGTAGAGTAGATACAGTGTATCTGGTGGTAGAGTAGATACAGTGTATCTGGTGGTAGAGTAGATACAGTGTATCTGGTGGTAGAGTAGATACAGTGTATCTGGTGGTAGAGTAGATACAGTGTATCTGGTGGTAGAGTAGATACAGTGTATCTGGTGGTAGAGTAGATACAGTGTATCTGGTGGTAGAGTAGATACAGTGTATCTGGTGGTAGAGTAGATACAGTGTATCTGGTGGTAGAGTAGATACAGTGTATCTGGTGGTAGAGTAGATACAGTGTATCTGGTGGTAGAGTAGATACAGTGTATCTGGTGGTAGAGTAGATACAGTGTATCTGGTGGTAGAGTAGATACAGTGTATCTGGTGGTAGAGTAGATACAGTGTATCTGGTGGTAGAGTAGATACAGTGTATCTGGTGGTAGAGTAGATACAGTGTATCTGGTGGTAGAGTAGATACAGTGTATCTGGTGGTAGAGTAGATACAGTGTATCTGGTGGTAGAGTAGATACAGTGTATCTGGTGGTAGAGTAGATACAGTGTATCTGGTGGTAGAGTAGATACAGTGTATCTGGTGGTAGAGTAGATACAGTGTATCTGGTGGTAGAGTAGATACAGTGTATCTGGTGGTAGAGTAGATACAGTGTATCTGGTGGTAGAGTAGATACAGTGTATCTCGTGGTAGAGTAGATACAGTGTATCTGGTGGTAGAGTAGATACAGTGTATCTGGGGGTAGAGTAGATACAGTGTATCTGGTGGTAGAGTAGATACATTGTATCTGGGGGTAGAGTAGATAGAGACAGTGTATAGCAGTGTTTCTGTAGAATAGATAATGTGATCGTGTATCTGATGGTAGAACTGACATATTGATACTATTTTTTTTAAATAATGTTACCTTCTTCATGTTTTTTTTCTGAAATATTATTCTATTTCTTTATACATCGTAATAGCTAGTATCCACTATTCCCATTATTAGTAATGTTGATATTTTTCTTCTACATATTCTTTCTCTCTCTGCTATATTGACACTGTAATTAATTTTCACAGGATATTAGTGACCTGAAGTCGCACATAGGCAGCATCAGGTCTAAAGGTGATGACATTGTCAAAAATCCTCACAAAGTGAACTCCTCTGGGAGGAGTTACCAACCGTCAGGGAGGAGCTACATGAAGTCTCAGAAGAGTTACCACGCCTCCTCTATTCCCTTCGCTCCTCCCACTCAGTGGCTCACAGGAGACCCTATTGTGAATGACGTACTGGAAGGTTTTCAAACTTTCTTCCCTCTTACTTGGTACCGCTATCTTCTTGGTCACTTTCACCGCAAGCGACTCAGTTTGCTGAAGGAGAAAGCAGAGGAGAAACTTCAGAAGGAAACACTGTCCAGCAAGAAGAAGAACAAGAACAGTTCAGCGGGGGGTAGAACTGTGCCTAACTCGAGTGTTGAGACTAAGTACGGGTCCAACAACAATCCTGCTCCTACTTTGCACGAGAGCTCCTCTTTGGAAGAGTTAGTGAGTGATGAGAGTTTGGAGGAGAGTTACCGACAGCTCCTTTGCTTCACCTACTCCTCCCTGATGCAAGGGGAGGCCTCCCCCTCCTCTGTACTCACCTCCTTTGGGGGGCAGGTGAGCCATGCCTCCTGCTGCAGGTGGTTGGCAGAGAGACCCGCACTAAGGCAGATTGTGGTAAGGGCATTCAGGATGTCTGTGAAGATGTCCCTGGACCACGTACTCATAGGCCTCAATAACGCAAACTTCCCTGATCTGTTAGAGGCATTCGTGGAGTACAGTACCATGTGGTTCTGTGGACCTGATGAAAGCAAAGAATGTGCGAATGTTTCTAATGTTGTGGATGCAGTCCCTCCTCCTGGAGATGAGAACACACAGCCTCCTTCCGCCAGGAGGAGAATGAGCAAAGCCTCCAATGTGTCCGACAAAAGTCCTGAAGTCACTGAGCCTTCTGAAGGTGGAGTGAAGTCACAGCCTTCATCGTGGCAAGAGGCGGTGGAAGGAGAAGTGCCTAACCTTTTCTCTATCGGGTACAATGAGGAGAAGGGCGTGTACACCTCCCACCTAGCCACCTTACAGTCACTGCCTGTAAGTCTGGGCAGACTGTCAGACTCGATTGTCACTTCCATCTGGTCTGCACTGGTACCTGAGTTGCTGTACCTCACTAATGATGATGATGAGAGGTACAGCATACAGGCCCACAGCTCCCTGCTGCGTAACCTCAGCACCCAGGCTGCTGACCCTCCCCTGGGGTACCCTGTGTACTCTTCCCCCGCTATGAGGATGGGGGCAGAGGTACTCAGGGGCGATTGATGCCATTTCTTATGTCTTTTGATGTAACAAATTAATGTTTATATTTGATACACAATTGTAGATGATATTTATTGTTGATGGGGCTTTCATTCCCTATTTTAATTTTCTAGGTATATTTTAGTAATATTTTCAGATATTTAACAAAATGCATACTAAGAGGGATCAAACAAAGCATTTTCTAATGAAGTAGTACTTTGTTGGTACTAAAGTAATGACTACTTTCTTTTAGTCACTACTTTAGTACCTGACTGGTACGTCAGACCAATTATTGACCAGGTAGAATGTGCCTTATGTTTCTTGACTATAATGTAATTTGGTATCAAATATGTAGAATTGGTACGAAATTAGTAAAATCGGTACGAAAGTAGTAAAATCGGTACGAAAGTAGTAAAATCGGTACGAAAGTAGTAAAATCGGTACGAAAGTAGTAAAATCGGTACGAAAGTAGTAAAATCGGTACGAAAGTAGTAAAATCGGTACGAAAGTAGTAAAATCGGTACGAAAGTAGTAAAATCGGTACGAAAGTAGTAAAATCGGTACGAAAGTAGTAAAATTGGTACGAAAGTAGTAAAATCTATACGAAAGTAGTAAAATCGGTACGAAAGTAGTAAAATCGGTACGAAAGTAGTAAAATCGGTACGAAAGTAGTAAAATCGGTACGAAAGTAGTAAAATCGGTATGAAAGTAGTAAAATCGGTATGAAAGTAGTAAAATCGGTACGAAAGTAGTAAAATCTGTACACAAATGGTGTAAAATTCGTACCAAATTAGTAGAATTGTTAGCAAATTTATAAAATTGGTACCAAAATGAAGGATTGATGCATAATTAGTTGAAATGGTATACAAATGTTTTTTCTAGCACTATATCCTATAGCTGTCCGTGTACCTGAATATTAAAATACCTCTACCTATATACCTTGCAAGAATAGTTTTTCAATGAAAAATAAGTTGTATGGGTACTATTATATTTATTATTTTAAGTGCTCGCTCAGAATAAAGCAATAAAATAAATGTAACGATGTATTTCTGATTTAGAGTAGGGAATATTTTGTAGAGTACCTAATCCAATATTTCTGTATAAAAATGATTGTTGTTGCAGATAAATACATTCCAGAGTATTTGTATCTCATAGTTACCGGAAAATGATAAATATAAAGTAAATCTTTAATACAATAAATTCCATCTTAAAAATTCATTGCAAACGCCAAACAATCCTTAGTAAAAACTGCCTACTGTTTTCGAACATTTCTTGCAATAAAAAAAAAACATAAAATCTACACTTCTCCAGCAATGAAAATGAAAGAATTTTCTTCTCGATAGTAGTGCTTAGTAATGAAAGGCTTTTCACTTTTAGAATTAGTGCAAATAATTAATGAGTAATGACGCAATAATATACAGTTATTTTTATTCTTTCAAATGAAGAACTATCCGTCCATAGGTGTATGTATGTTAAATAATGTATTTATTTTTAGTTATTTCTTCTAAATTATTTAATGTTTTCTCTAATTTTATAGCTACTCAATATGAGGTTTTCATATCAATAAATAAATGTTAATTTATGACCAATGATGTTAATTTATGTTAAAGTCAGGGAAGTTCTGAGTTATCGGGCGTATCCACATTATTGATCATATTATAAGTATAACTCGAAACTTAAGTTATGTAAATTGTAATGCAATAAAATATCACAAATTATAAATAATGTAGTAGAATAAAAGTCACATATATGTTATTCTATGTTAAATATATCTTTAATTAAATTTTATTCACAAAAACCGGGATATTATTTATTTATTGAAACTAATATTATATTAAGTTCAAAACTCAGTTATTCTCCAATAATTATGATATATTATTTTATTAATGATTTTGAATGTGATGCTTCATAATAGTAATTTTCCAAAGTAAATATTACTGGTGTAATTTAGATTATACATTGTCTTTTTTCATTTTTACAATATTTATCATTTTGTTAACGCTACTTGAGTCTTAGAGGATAGCGCTAGGGTTATGCTCTTCAACTAAAGCCACGACACTGACCAAGGAATGTGACGAAAAGGGCCACAAGCACCGGTGGCTGCACTCACGGATGGAAGAGGAAAATGAAGAGGTGGTAGTATATGAAGTCTACGAGTCTACCTAACACAAAAATCTAAGACCTCACAGTGAAGAGCATAACCCTAGCGCTATCCTCTAAGACTCAAGTAGCGTTAAAAAAATGATAAATATTGTAAAAATGAAAAAAAAAATTATTAACTATTAAGAAACGTCACATTTCAAAATTGTAATGACATCCATGAGAAATTAGCATTATTACCGACGGTGACTTTGTTCATGGAGCCACTTTCTTTTCTGACTGCTTCAACTAGTCCCTTGTATTCAATTTTTTTTTGACATCAGCGATATAGCCTTTGGTTCGAATTGGAAGCAGACGTTAAGCCCCTATTAAAATATGTTTATAAAGCCACTTTCTTTTCTTATTGCTTCTTTCAGGATCTTTGTACCTTTTTATTTCTCTTTCCTTTCTAAACATAATAAATTTTAATGTCTACACAAGCAGTGTGACTTTAATAAGGTTATAGTATGGTTAGCAGTAGTCAGTGCTCATGAATGCAGAAAAGCTACCTCGTGAAAAAATAATTTTCAGAGAAAGTCCGTGTTTCATTCAAATTAGTTTTACTAAAACAATTATACTAAGCGTTTTCGAAACTATTTGCAAATAATGCTTTATAATTCACTAATCAATACATAGAAGTAAAGATCTATCATTGCTTGAATTGCTTAATGCCCCGCAAACATTCTAGCTCACGATTTTGATCTCAATACTTTAATATGAAAAGTTAAGGCTTAGGATTAGAAAATTCGGCTAATCTTTAAAAAACATCAACTACAGAGAAACTCCTTAGTTATGAAGTATTGGTTCCTTCATATCTCGAGTGCTCTAGATAGTTTTTATGATTGAAATCATAGAAAATTATGGTTATTAAGGGATAACTATGAAGTAATTCTTGACGTATATCATTTTCTATAATTTATACATAGAAAACTACTTCATACCTCAATTGCATTTCATAATTCATGTCTCCAGTTACTCGTGTGCTTCTTAACTCAGAGTTTTACTGTATTTGCTACTGCGCAATGTAATTTATATTATTGAAAAATCTTCAGTTGGCCTATTTTATGAAGGTAATTTAAAAGAAAAGCGTTTCTGTGATGATTTAACCTTTGTGTTATGTCTTGAATCGTGGCCGGTAAATTCCACCATGGACGATTCCAACGTTTTGAAAATACGTTCGGTATATATAATTTAATTAGATATTTTTATCTTAGATTCAGTTGAAGGATATGAAATGCATACTCTAAGTGATTTTTAATAAATGAACAAATATTTCTTTGAAATATAAACCACTAATTAACACTCTCTATTAAATATTCAACTTTCTAATCGTGGCCGAAGAAGACGCTGCTACGACAACACTACAAAATATAGCTTCTAATACAATGATAAAATATACTTCAAATTATGGCGATGGACGATATATACAAAATATAATTTATGTAACAAAATGGGATACTTATTTTGAGTTTTAAATATATGCATGTATAGTTTTTATAATGGAGAACTTTATTGTTGAATTTACACTATATTTTAAACTTTATAATAAATTAAATTAATTTACATTTAGACTAATTAAAAAGAACACCTGAACAAATCGTTTAATCCGTCTCTATTTTCGAAGGTTAGTCCTAACTTATCCCCTATGGTGCGTTCCCGTGCAGAAGGACTCGAAGAACGTTCCTTCAAGGTACGAAGTACGGTCCCTCTGATAGCGTTCCCGTGCAACCACTTCAATGTGTACGATTCCGTGGTTTAGGAATTAATATCACTAATTAATTAGAGATATTAACAATCACTAATTTTGTTTGGAGGGTTTAAACCGTTTAATTAATTATCAATTAATCTCAAAACATGTATTATTATGTCAATTATCAATTTTATTAATTTACAAATAAGAACAGGTGTTTCTACCGCCTTTTTCGTTTGTTTGTGACGTCACGGCTGCTAAGAGGGACAGCTCGACGTACTATCTACCATGTCGACGAGTTCCACGAACTTGACGGAACGGTTGGTTCTCGTAGAACTGAGGGACTTCCTTAGAGTTCTTCAGCACGGGAACGCACTAATAGATCTTGAATTACAAAACCTATTCTCTAATTTCTGAACTATTTAACTAATAAAATGTTGCCTGGTTACCACCAAAATCAGATTATTTTAAATCAGTATAATTTTATTTTACACTTGATGTAAGCGAAATCCAGAATTATGCGGTGGAATTTTCCAGCGTTGGAACTTTCCAGCGGTAGAATGTTCCTGGTGGAACTTTCCGCGGAGGAAGTTACCTAGAACCATCTTGTATGATAGTAAATCATCACAGTGACTCTTTTCTCTGATGGCAAATCATCACAGTGACTCTTTTCTCTGATAGTACATCATCACAATGACTCTTTTCTCTGATAGTACATCATCACAGTGACTCTTTTCTCTGATAGTACATCATCACAGTGACTCTTTTCTCTGATAGTACATCATCACGGTGACTCTTTTCTCTGATAGTACATCATCACAGTGACTCTTTTCTCTGATAGTACATCATCACAGTGACTCTTTTCTCTGATAGTACATCATCACAGTGACTCTTTCCTCTGATAGTACATCATCACAGTGACTCTTTTCTCTGATAGTAAATCATCACAGTGACTCTTTTCTCTGATAGTACATCATCACAGTGACTCTTTCCTCTGATAGTACATCATCACAGTGACTCTTTTCTCTGATAGTAAATCATCACAGTGACTCTTTTCTCTGATAGTACATCATCACAGTGACTCTTTTCTCTGATAGTACATCATCACAGTGACTCTTTTCTCTGATATTACACAATTAACTATAATAATAAACATACAACATTAAGAGCCTCTTCTCATAATAATTATACAGTCTCAATTTATTTAATGTTAACACCAGTAACGTTGTTCATAGGATAAATAGTCTGGTGTTGTAGGTATCTCTTCAAGTGGTAGGTAAAGTCTGGGATAATTCGGTTAATGAACTTGTTACAAACTCTACAAATGCGATTGTTTTTATTTATATTATGAAATAAAATTGATCTGTGGGAATTCTGGAATTGGGACCCATCTCGAAATAAGATTAGAAATATACAGGAAGGAAATACAGAATGGGACGTATATCTGGAAGCAAATGAAAATGAAATTATAATGTAACAAAACTATAGTTAATTTACATATATGTATTATTACAAAAACATAAAAAATTATTTGAGTTTCGTTATTTTGGGTGGAATGACCGTTATTTAGTTTCGGTAGGTTTATATATAGTCTTTAAGCACAGCACATACAGTTATAATTTTACATGTAAGGTTATAGTGATATTGTACACTGTTACATCAGAAATCATCAGCCCATATGAGTCTATCACATCTGGATTTTTAAGTTTCAATCTCCTGCGAACACCTTCTGTCGTGGCACGCCATTGGTCTTGTGAAATTTCTCGCCACAATCGCTGTAGAGAGCGTTTTAAGTAGTCCACAGTGCGATGAATTTGTCCACAGGCCTTGGCTTTGAGGATGGTATCCGGGGAACAGGAAAGCCACATTTGTTTGAAACAAACAAAACCTAGGAATTTGCCCCTGCACCAGTTCTGAGTAATACTCGGTGAATGTGACGTGACTCCATCTTGTTGGATTATCGGTAAAGTGTCCTCACTAAAGTGATCCTCAAGACATTGGCTTCAGAATGTTACAACATAACTTTTGGTGCCTTGATTTACAAAAATAAAGGGAGGTTATGAAACGTTGTCCGCCCTGATCATTACTGAAGCTGGTTTCATGGTTCGATACACGGTGATTTGATCACATGGAATATCTTGAAATTAATTCCTATTATAGTCTTTTCTTCGATTGTGAGTTGATACATGTAGAAGATCTTCTCCTCTGACTAAATGATCTTGCTAGACTTGGATATTTTCAGAAGAAATTTCCCTCTGAAAGCTGCTGACTGGGTATGTCTTTTTCGAATGGAGGAGGACATTTTTAAGTCTTCGTGGAGGAGTTGGCTAATTGCTCTGGGACTCATGTCAGTTGTCTTCGTTAGCAACCTAATCGATGTTTTCGATTAGGTTTTCGTTAGCAACCTAATCAATTTTTCCTAATATTTTCTCGAAAAAGATTAATCATTTGTTTGTGACTGTTGGGAGCGTGGTCTACTATTTCTAGGACGATCAGACAAATCACCTCTCTCATTGGAACTCTTCAATAATTTTCAGACAGTCGATCTCGCAATTGAAAGTTTTATGCAATTGCGGAATCCAATTTCCCGTCACGGTGCAATGCAAATATAGTTGCTAGTTTAAAAAAAAGCGAATTGTGATGTGATAATTAAGTGTTTATTTTTATAAACCCAATCACCTACCTACTACTTTTCCAAAAAGATGATAATGTTTGAAAATTTATTTCCATACCTACGCAACACCCGTTAATTATATCGATTGAAATGATTAAGTTTTACGTAAATTAAATAGAAATCAATAAGTCATAATATAATAGAACTGCTCTATAAGACTATAGTGAACTTCAACTAGTTCACTTTATAAAAATGCATAGAAAGTTAATGGCCATTATAATCTGTTCATTATACAGGGTGCTCTAGTACTGCGGACTCTTCTACCCAGAATGGTTCACTATCCAAGACTTCATTATAGAGGAGTTTGCTATAACATTTAAAATCAATGGCAGTGAATAAAACTATGACTTATAATAAAAGAAATAATTGTTTATTCCATTCAGTAGAAGCATGAATTTTCTGCTGCCAAAAATGATAAAAACTAAAATGATGTTTATCATTACTGATATAATTTCATCTACTCCACAAAGTTAAACACTCTTACAGACTATTAAACAAATTTTCAACTGTTGTAATTCCATTAGTGTAGAATTTGGTATAATATTAAATTTTTTACATCACCTTACCTAATCTCAATACATATCAACAAAGGAGACGAGATGACGTGCACTCGTGGAGCACATACCTTCGCCGTCGCTAATAAATGACATTGATCAACCAATAACCTATGGATTACAAATGACCTTGTCTTTCGTACCCATACGCTGATTAATGACTAGAGCCCGGATTTCTATGCCCTTTCAATCTAGGCGGAATTGCACTAAAAACTATGTAAAATATGCTATTAAAAATATGCTTTATAGCCTAAATTCTATGTTAAATATGCCGTTATTAATATTTAGAATAGTTATACCTCAAATAACGTTTTCTTTATTCGAAAACATTAAAAACATGCCGTATGAGTCAAATGGTATACTTAATTACGTATAATTTTCTTTAATCTTGAGGTTGAATCATGTTTCCCGTTTTCAAATGGAAAATTATCGAAGTACATTTTTTGTAATTATTAAAAATGGGATTGGAAATAAAAATGAAATTGGAAGTGCATCACATAATCATTGAAATATAACGAATAAATAATATAGTAACAAATTACCATAAACGATCATTTCTCAGATTCTTAGTTCTACTAAGAGAAAGCTAAAGTTTCATTAATATTTAACAAACTATCAAAACAAGAAGAATAAGTCTCTACGTAACGATATATGGTAAATAATGAAATTTCATTATTTATTCATCTAGCTAAGTAAAAATAATAATTGTTATATTTTGAATATAAATAATTTAACAATAAGGAGTTACAAGATACGATTTATTGTTTTTTGACATTTTTCTGTTTTTAGAGACATTCGATGATTTAAGTTTTCCTCATTCAAATCTACAAAATTTACACTCTTACGCCTATGTTCAGCTGTTTTAAACTGTGATACAGCATTCAATTTCTTGTAGCTACTCAGCTTCACATTGCATGACTTGCATTTCAAAACACCGTTTTCATTGCATAACACCCAAATTCATCAACTAAATTTCGTATCCTGACGTTATCAGACCATTTAACTTTAGTCATTATAAAGAGTTGTTAAGACTACGAGGACTTGAAGCTAAATGATTTGCTAAAATATTACAACGAAGACGGTAAATAGAAAATGGAGCAACTGTTGCGTAAATTATAATATCTCTTAAATAGAGTTTTGCATGCTGTAGCATAGACAAAAATATCCCTAAATAGAATTTTATATGCTTTGTATGCAAAATAGATTAATGACTACAAAGCATATATCATCTATGCTTTTATAGTGGTTATATGCTTTTATCTACATTTAGCATTCTATGCTGTTATTTAGTTAGAGCATAGAAATCCGGGCTCTATTAATAACCAATCGTCCCACCAAATTTCAGGCAATTTGGTTGAATACTTTTAGAGTTATCGAGTTATAAATGACCTTGATCTTGATCTTTGACCGAATTTCTCTCAAAATTTTACCAGATGGCCCTGGACATTGAACAATCAGCCCACCAAATTCCAGGTAAATTTGCTGAATACTTTTTGAGTTATGCGAATAACAAGATGATTATGTTATTGAATAATGTCACCTAAAATATAGCCTTCTGCAATCTGCGAAGGTAACTAGATGAAAGAAAGGAAAGAATTAACTTTTACCAGTTCTTAAAGATTATTTGTATTGCACATTTATATGGAATAGTGAAATATGATAAGAGAATAAGGCCAATGACCGTACATTAACGTTATATAAACGAATATGGAAGCCATTTAAAGCAACTTTGGCAACTTCTAGTTTACTTCATCAAAATTTACAAACTGTATCTATGATTTCATTACATTTTTTTTCATTTCTTTATCTTTCAACAGGTTCCCTCATCTGTTTCTAAGTTTTCATGCGCGTAGAGTTAGTGTCTTAGCACACATCGTTCACGCTGAGTTTTAACGATCTCTCCACCGTGGCGGTAGGAGACTTTGTATTCTCCAATCTTTTGAGGCCCTCGTTAGTGACATATAAAGTGGAACAACAAGCTTATATCTGTTAAAAAGACATGATCAAGACACAAGTGTGATTAAATGCAGCTTGTAGAAATTATTACGGTGTTTAAATGACAAACCAGAATGATAAGATTAATAATAAGTACGTCTAGGAATGTTTTAATCACGAAATTGGACGCTAGCCAATCAGTTGGCACGTTTCATCTCCTTTAACCCCTTTAAGAGGATTGCTAATCCAATTGCAGTGTATTTAATTCTAGAGATTATAAACATACGTGATTTGATTACCGAATGTAAGATGAGGTCAGTTATAAGGTGCCTGGTTAGTTGAATGCACTACCAATAGTATATCAGTAACACTCGAGTGATAAGAGTGTCCTCTAGAGGATATACTTATATTTGTATTAGTAACTTATTTACTTTATACTATATTTTAATAGAATTGCATTTCGTTGCTTTATACCATCTAATTATACTGACATTTTTATAGAAAATGCATTTGTGATGAAAATTATATATATTATCGTAAAGAGAAATATCGAACATAAACATTAAAATTTGTTGATTAAGTGAAGAGGAATCTTACAATAAAACAGAAACTTTTTGAAAATGACCGAAAATCTTTTTATGCGATGATACAATCTGTGAAGAGAAGAATTCAAAGAAGTAAAGTAAATATTTTTTTATCTAACAAATACAGTCCACTCTTTAATTATATACTATGTAAATACAATGGATTACGATTCAAATCAAGGAGTTAACTGTACTTCGATTTACTACACCACATTTCAGTTCGAAAATCAAGTTCCAGATTACGTGGGGAAAGTAAGTTATTCCAATGCAGAAATTAAGAATCAACTTAAATTTAGTAAATACAAACAAATATAATAGTTGACTTTTGCTTATTAGGGTGCTAAGTTTGATAAAAAAAAATAGATTTTTATGAACACTATATTTTTAAATAAGCAACAAGTAGAATAAAAATAACGAAAATAATAAAATATAGTTTCTATTCAAGTATTATCACTAAGATTAGAATAAATGATAACGGTAATATAAAATATATCGGTATATAAAAATGATACATCCGTAAATACTAAATAAGAACCGAATGCTGATCCGCAAAGAGATCCAGAAATAGTTCATTGAACTCCGAGTTGAAGTTTGGTTCAACTATGTTCAATTAATTCCAACACGTTTAATCTAGCTCCGAATAGTTTCAACATGTTTCAATATGTTTCAACTTTCTCCGAATAGTTTTAACTTGTTTCAACACGTTTCATCTTGATTCGATTACTTTCATCAGATTTCAACACGTTTCAACTTATTCCGATTAGTTTCATCAGGTTTCAACTTATTCCGATTAGTTTCATCAGGTTTCAACTTGTTCTGATTAGTTTCATCACGTTTCAACACGTTTCAATTTGTTCTGATTAGTTTCATCAGGTTTCAACTTGTTCTGATTAGTTTCATCAGGTTTCAACACGTTTCAATTTGCTCTGATTTGTTTCATCAGGGTTCAACTTGTTTCGATTAGTTTCATCAGGTTTCGACACATTTCAACTTGTTTCGATTAGTTTAATCAGGTTTTGACACGATTGAACTTTTAATAGTTACTTTATTTATCTTCAGGTGACTCCGTATTTCTTCTGTCTGGTGGCATTAGAGTTACTTATCCTCTACTCCAAGACGTCCTCTCTTCGACTCAATGACACCCTGACGTCTTGCAGCTTATGGATACTTCACACCACCTTCAGGTAAAGGCAGTCACTTTTTGTCAATATTGATTACAATTAGGTAGAAAAAAAAATAGGAAGATGTGAATCGATTGAAAAAAGAAATAGCTAAGTAACTTATTTCAATAGGGAGTTTAGAGTCTACTTTGGAAGCGAAGGCTATATCATCACATTGACGATGTTCGTTAAAGGGATAGTAAAGTCAAAATCAAACAATCGCCAAATTGGTTTTAAATCGATTCAGAATATTTAATTATGTAATATTTGAAAGCTCGTTTATTTTTTTAAATGTTTATATAAAAAGTATGTAATAAAATTAGCGACACCTAGCGGAAGCATTTGCACTCATTTGTATGTACGTGAATATCTTTGTTGTTTTCATATTAATTTATGAATGTAGTATTCAAGCTTTATTTGCGTCAAAATGGTGACAAGGTTATGTGAATTTGAAGACGAGAAGGCATTGTTTTAAAAATGAAGCAATCTCTTCACTTGAGCTAGAATCTAGATAGAAATTTATCTCATTTGGTTTATTTACAAGATGGCGCCACTGATTGTGGCGCCATCTACCGTTAGCATTTGGTAAGAAATTAATTATTTAAAAAATGATATATTTTCATTATTCGATTTTATTGAACATTGCAATTTTACACGATATACTTTACTCTTACTAAGCAATCGTTTGACATTTAAATTGTTAAAACAAAAAATGACTGTACTGCCCCTTTAACCTTATTTTGAATTTGCTAGACCAATATTCTATGGAGCCACTTTGAGTGCTTTGGGGAAAAAGGACGTAGGTGTGCGTCCTATTGCTGTAGGGAACTTTTTGAGACGTTTGGCTGTGAAAGTAGGATCACGTCCCTTGATAGCTAGTCATGAAGAATACTTGCGCCCTATACAGTTAGGGGTTTCAACTCGAGGTGGATGCGAAGCGGCAGCTCATGCCACTCAAAGATCTTGGGTTGGAAGGTAAAAAGGTTATTCTCAAGATTGACATGGACAATGCTTTCAATAGCCTGCGACGAGATGTGTTCCTGAATGCGGCTGAACAAAGGACTCAGGGGCTTTGTAGACTGATTTGGAAGGCTTATTCTAGTCCAACAAGACTTTTTATGGGGGGACAAACCTTGTATCCGCAACGGGTATACAGCAGGGCGACCCTTTCGGTCCAGCTCTCTTCTCTTTGGGAATTGATGAGATAGCGCGAAGGGTAGACACTGAGTTGAATGTCTGGTATCTCGATAACGGGACAATCGGACTTGCTTGCAGCGTCTAATCAATGACCTTGCTGAAGTGGGGTTGGATATTAATCGAGAGAAGTATGAACTGATTTTGCCGAATTATTCTGAGGAAGAATCAATAATTACGAGAAATCTGTTGGAGGGGTTGATGCCAGTGGAAGATTTAAACTTGCTGGGAGCACCACTCATGGAGAGGGGCATACCAGCAGCTGTTGCTGAGAAGAGGGAGGATTTAGATAGGCTTTCGTCAGGGTTGAAACTGATTGAGAACCATCAAGCTTTTGCTTTGCTCAAGAACTGTTTTGCCTTACCAAAGCTTCAATATATCCTCCGTGCTTCACCAGCTAACAGAAATAGTGAGGATCTTTCACAGCTTGACAGGGTCATTGTATCAGCTCTTTCGATGGTGACCAAAGTTAAGTTTTGAGGGGGACTCACTTGTGCAGGCATCGTTGCCCGTACGGTTTGGCGGGTTCGGAATCAGGATGTCTAAGGACATTGCGCTATCCGCATTCATTTCTTCCCTCAATGCTACCGAGAATTTGGTTAGATCCATTCTGTGCAGAACACAGATTGGGGATGACCGAGAGCTTGGAGCAGCAATAGAGAAATGGCAAAGTGAGGTTTTAGCCTTGGCTGAGGGAGCTATGGAGAGTTGGAAGAGGTCTTGGGATGAACCTAAATCGGGAGCCACTGTGGCCAGACTGCTCGAGGAGGCTAATCAGCTGTCTAGGGCACGTTTGCTGGCATCTGCATGTAGAGAGGGCGGACTTTGGCTACATGCGCTTCCAGTTCCCACACTTGGAACGTTACTCGACACAGAGTCTTTTCGGGTTGCGATCACGCTGCGTGATGGTGCGGACATCTGTGAGCCACACGTGTGCCGATGCGGCCAGAGAGTGGATTCAAGGGGACTTCACGGTCTATCATGTCGCTACAGTGCTGGACGCCATCCGAGACATACAGCCCTGAATGATGTTATTAGGAGAGCTTTGATTTCGGCTGGTATCCCTTCAGTGCTTGAGCCTCTGGGGGTTGATAGGGGTGATGGTAAGCAACCTGATGGTATCTCAATCTTCCCTTTTACAGATGGGAGGTGTCTTTGTCGGGATGCAACATGTGTAGACACTTATGCGGCGTCTCACTTGATTGACTCGGCTTTATCACCTGATAGCGCAGCCAAGAAGGCAGAGAGGAGGAAGCGACGCAAATATGCGGCTCTTGGAATTCGATATCGGTTCGAACCCATAGCGGTGGAAACGGCAGGTAGCTATGGTGAGACAACAGGCGCACTCCTTGCTGAGATCGGCCGTCGCATTACTGACGTCAATGATGATGTGAGAGAGACTTTTTGGTTAGAGCAGAGAGTTGGTTAGGCAGTTCTGAAGGGAAATGCTTTCAGTATCCTGACGTCAGTCAAGGAGAAGTATGATGACCACACTTTGGGTGTTGCCCTGTGACCTGCTACAGGCACCTCACTGTCGGTTGGAGGCCACTACCATTGGTGATGGTCGTAGAGCAGAGAAGCTTATCTTTTATTTTTTAATGTTCATTGTCTAAATAAAGATAATTGTTTTTTTAATTATTTAAAGAAAGTTTGCTTTTTTCTGGTAGGGGGCCCTTTAAAAAAAATATATCATCACTCAATAGTGACGAAATAAGTTTTAGTAGGGGGTTTACAACAAATTAACGTACCGGGTTCTTACTGCCAATCTGGCCTGCTGCGCCGTAAGAATATTTTGAATGGCAGCCTAGAGCTATTACACGTATAGTCCTGGTGAAAGTTCATCCGGCCTGCCGTGGGTGATTATTCCTACTGCGGATTTGCTAATACACGCTCCAGATTGGACGTATGCTAACGCCGTAAGTCAAATTGGCCGTAGGAAGCCAGCGAACTATAATCTGCCGTACGGCCACCGTAGGTTAGCCGGGGCCGTAGCGTGTATATACTCATTGCATTGACAGAGTTGCCATATTCAAGGATGAATCTTTGAATTCAAAGAATCATCAGAGCCAGACTGAACCAGCTTTGTACGGCCTTTCAAGTACGAATAATAGCTCTAGGAGACTAGGCCGTCGTCAAAAATTTTCTACAGCGCTGCAGTCCAGATTGTCCATAGGAAGACCGAACCTACTTGTAATAGGGGCTTTAAGCTTGTAGTATTTTTCTATAATAGAGTGTGACTCAAAAAGATTTAACCATAATTTCATAATTATTATTAACCTACTGTCTTTAATATTTAAATGATTTGATCACCATATAGCTCGTGACCAAATTGTAACCCTCAAGATTCGATGATATCATCAAATAATTCCATATCGTCAAACAGCAAAACAGTTTACAATGCATGGAAAGGGCATGAACAGTCAGGCACAAACTTCAGTAAACCTATTACAGAAAGAAAGCGGTACTTTTGCACCAATATTGTTATTTCTGTGGTGAGGAAGGCGAATTGACCGAAATCTGTAAAGAAATGTCTGAAAAATAGCGTATAGTCTAGAGTTCTAGATAGCTAATTTCAGAAAGAAACTGCCGTGAACTCTCAACTCCATTGAGAAACTATGAAACTGCTTGAATGCGGGAATTTGATGTTACAAAATTCCGAACTATCCGTATCCAATGTTTCGATTTAGTCCGACAAGAAGATGTTCACCAAAATTCAGTATGATAGAGTTTATGTCTATAGCTTTGAAATTTGTCTGGATATGCTAAGAGCCACTTGAGTCTCCAAAAACCTGCTTCCGTCATGATATGGGCTGTTGTTGAATCAAAGTCAACATTCATGTTTAACTGAATATGTCGCTGGAAAAACAACTGTGAATCTTTATCATCAAAAAAAGATTGATAACCATTAATTTCTATATCAATAATGCAATAATTGGTGCATGCAATAATCATGAACAGAATTTCAATTTCTAATTTCTATTTTGTTTCAGTACCGTAATACGAGGAGTAGGACTTATAGGCTACCATTGGGTGTACCAATGGCGACTGTTGAACCTAGAATGGGACAGTGCTGTCACATGGTGGACCGCCGCTATTGCTGTTGACTTCATTTATTATTGGTTTCACCGATTCGTTCATGGTAAGATAGTTTATTCTGCCTGAAGTTTAATAGTATAAAAATATATAATTCATTTTCAAATTCAAAATAACCCAGAAAGATAATATCTTCTTCAATCAGACAATGATTTAATTGTCATTATAAGCATACAAAATATCATAAATATTTTATCTCCTTATTTTATATGAAATTAAGAAGAAGATTTATGTATTGACCCGTTCTCTCAGTTTATTGTTAAAGACTGATTTACTAAGAAACATTCTCTCGTTTCTGACTTTGACTTCCCACTTTTCAGAAACAGCAGTGGGATGGTCAATTCACCAAGTGCACCACTCCTCTGAAGACTACACCCTCACAGTTAGCATCAGACAACACTCTTTGCAGAAATGTTTCACTCTTGGCTTCTACCTTCCCTGTGCCTTGATTGGTATTCCTGTTCCAGCTCTGTTGGTTCACCTCCAACTAAATGAACTCTATCAGTTTTGGATCCACACGGAACTGGTCTCAACTCTCGGGCCTTTGGAGTGGATTCTGAACACCCCTTCGCACCATAGAGTTCATCATGGTAGGTACTTTCGATTTTTAGGAAATTGAAAACTTAATCTTTGATATAACTTACTTATTTCTAGATCCATTCCTACTTTTCATTGAAATATATTTTGTGTAGAATTGGATGTCAGTGTTATTACTGACTTATTGAAAGTAGGAGCATTATAGTTCATATCTCAACCCATATATAAATTGAGAAAGTTACAATGTTTGTATTAAAATCAGTATGAAAAATAGATTTATTCATAACCCATTAAAATTTGACTGTGTGTTTAATGTATTAATTTGAAATAAAAAAGATAATTCAAAGCCCGATCCGCAGGTTCGGATCCCTGGTGTTTGGACAAAAACTACGGAGCTCTACTTATCATTTGGGACAGAATGTTTGGCACTTTCGCTAGCGAGAGAAAAGATGTGAAGATAACATATGGAATTGTCACACAACCGAATGTTATCAACGTTATTTATTTACAGGTAACAATTATTAGATACAATATTTAAACAATGTCATTGATTGTTTTGTGCTGGAAAAAATTTGATTATCTCCTAAGCTTGGACACTTTTCAAATTTGTAGCAATTATCTTAGATAAAATATTCTTAAAATTCATTATTAATTGGTTGTCATGTCAAACCTAAAAAAAATCATAAACTGGAAATTTTTTTCCAAGTTATTCCAATTAGCTAAATTTCTGTTGAAAATCATATTGAAAAATGATTATGCCATATTTTAGATAATTACATACACTTATGAGTATTCACCTCAAAAAATTGTGATTGAAATTTAAACTTCAAATAATGATAATAGAGTAAGTAATTCATTATTTTTACAAAATAATAATAGGACGTGAAATGCTCTTTTCTCATTGCAGACTTTCTACCTACAATACATTTTCTCGAAAGCTTGGCAGAGTCCCGACTGGATGTCCTTCTTGAAGGTGTTACTGTATCCCCCCGCATGGGTGGTGGGGAAACAGTGGAGTTACAAAGAACCTTTCGAATACGAAGTTGCACCCCACAGGGAGAAATATGACCCCAAGTTACCGAAGCTGTTGAGTGTTTACGTTATCGGTCATTTTGTGATGTCTCTTCTCATTCAGCAGGAATTCATTAGGAATTATCATGTGAGTAAAAATTGATAGTACCTTTCAATTTAAAAAGAATCTTCAATGCTTTAACATTAAATACATATATTTTTCTTTTACTATTGATACCCCGTTAATTTTAAAGGGGAAGTTCACTAGTATTCTAATAATATAGATGATCATTATCAACTTGTAACTTGTTTCAGAGTTCATCCTGGCTGTCTGTTGTGGCGCACATTGTATTCCTACTCATAACTCTAGGGAATATCGGCGCCATCTATGACGATTGGCATGGTGCAATGGCGCTAGAGACGTTACGCTGCTTTGGCATCTTCCTCCTATCCCAAAAATATTCCCTGTCGCAGTACCCACTTCTACACTGCATTTTCAGTTACTACTGTGGCATCAGTGCCATCTTGTGGCTAGTCACAACTTCTAAAGCTATTCATTTGACTGGTAAAACTTACAATAAAATAGAATGATTGTATTGTAATTGATTTTTTACATTAAAATATAGGGTAAGTTCTGAATTATCGGTCAGTTCTACATCTTCGGTCATATAAGAAAAAACAATATAAAAATTATTATTATTAAACAGTGCAATCTATTACTTCTGCAAACCCGGGTTTGCAGAAGTATTAGATAGCACTGTGTAATAATAATAATTTTTATATTGTTTTTTCTTATATGACCGAAGATGTAGAACTGATCGATAATTCAGAACTTATCCTAGTTGGTAAAACTTCTGATTTAATTTCTTAAAAAATCTCGTTTTTGTACCCTAAAATATATTATAAAATTGAGGATAAAAACAATGCAAATAATGCTGCATAATTTCTTTTAAAAGTTTAGATAATATTTACAATAGTTTATATACATTCTATGTATTTACATAACGTTATTTTAATATAATATACATTTCGTTATGTACAGACATTTGAGATGTAAATAAATTTACAGAAACATTTTTTATTTGGCACTTTGCCAAAACTAACAAAAACTTACAAAGTAACTAAAGTAATTTTAGCTGAAAATTTCAATGTGAAACACTGAGTAACTTAACGAGAAATTGCACTACGAATTATACATCTGGTTAATTTCATATCAACTACAGGGTGATGAACCAGTTACCAATTGCTTCATTTTCTTACAAATTTCCGGACAGAAATTTTCAGTGATTGATAATACAAAATATAATTATTCAAATTTTTAACTTGTGAAGTAAGGTGAGCAATCGGTAATTGGAATATTTCCCCAGGTTGTACAGAAAGTGAAATAAAGGGCCGTACACACGTTGGGTTTTTTAAGTCTTTCTACCAGACTTTTTACTTAGCTCCTCCTACTTTTTCAAGAAAATATAGGAAAAAACGATATAATTATTATTTATTTAAGTTGGTATCCATGATACCTGCAGGTATCATGGATACCAACTGAAATAAATAATAATTACATCGATTGTTTTTTCTATAGTCTCTTGGAAAAAGTAGGAGGAGCTTAGCAAAAAGTCTGGTAGAAAGACTTAAAAAACCCTACGTGTGTACGGCTCTTAAGATAGCAACTGAAAAGTCTTTTAATGCTATTTATTTGACCTCACACCAAAATATTCTCAACAAATGAAGTGGAAAATAACACAGGTTCATTTTCTGGCTTTATCACTAATTTCTTAGACTATGGAATAACATTCATGAGTATTGACTCAGTTGACGGACATCCCTAACAAGTTACTTGATTCCCAAAGTAGTTAAGAATTAACACAGAGTGTAGGAATACAAATTTCATGCTAATAAAACAAGGATAGAATTAAAATATTAATCGAATATACTAAAAACAGTCACTTTCTATTAGGCTAAGAAACGAGTCATCGAACAGCTCAACATTTTCGATCAAATAAGAAAATTTATTAAATTTAACATTTTAAGTAGTTATCTTATGAAATATGATAAATCATATAGTTTTATTATATGATCGAAAATATAGAACTGTTCAATAACTCGGAACATGCCTAACCTCTTAATCACCTAATTCATAACATTCAACTAGGACGGTAAGGGGTTTGTAACCTACATTCACTTTACTAATATTAATGTCAATAAAACGAAATAACTAAATACTGTAACCAGAACCATGTTAAAATTTAGAGTTAAGAAATGAGGGGAAAACATGGAAAAGTAATAGGGATTGGTAATGGTAATCGGTTACCAAGTATTAGCAATCTGTTACCAAATAGCTAATAGTAATCAGTTAGCTACCGGACAATAGTAATCGGTTACCAGATAATAGTACTTGGATACCAAGAAATAGTAATCGGTTACCAGATAAAAGTAATCAGCTACCAGATAATAGTAATCTGATACCAAGAAATAGTAATCGGTTACCAGATAAAAGTAATCAGCTACCAGATAATAGTAATCGGATACCAAGAAATAGTAATCGGTTACCAGAAAATAGTACTCGGATACCAAGTAATAGTAATCAGATACCAGATAATAGTAATCGGTTACCAGAAAATAGTACTTGAATAACAAATGATAGTAATCGAATACCAGGTGATAGTAATCGGTTAATATGGAAAAAGCTTGTCACGAAAAATAATGTGGTTCATCCACTATTTGGTAACATTAATATAATTAATTGTAGTCAGAATATCAAGGCAAAATAGGTAGGGAGACTAAATAACAAATGACGACTGCTTAATACTTTGTAACAAGGAATAAGTGAATAATGCCACAAGGCGGAAGGAAATGATTTGGAAATTAAACCAAGAGGGATTGTTTCTTAGGTACTTCGTACAGAGAAAAATGTAGGCAATGCCATATTTACTTTTCTAATGCTAGCGCTTCAATAAAAACTTTGTACGAAGAAACAGTCAATGTTAAATAGCTACAAATCGAGGAAAACATTTGACGTAAATCATCGCATATTGGATTAACAACGCATTTACGGACAGGTACTAACAACATTCATATAACTTACTATTATGACTGACGAAATACAACTCGGTAAGTTTCCTCATATAATCACATGTGTTTCAAAATGCATCCGGAAAAGTTAAATATGACTTAGATTTTGAGAATTTCTTTTGATCGAGAGTTGGGCTTTACTGTTATAGCCACGGTCTGTTCATACTTTGGTAAGAGCCTGAACGCAGACCGAGAGAAGCTGGATATCCAGAAGGATAAGCAGACATGAAACCCTGCTGGATCATCATACTATGGTGCTGAGCAGCAAGCTGGGGGTGTCCAGCAGATCTAAGTAGCAGCTCTTGCTGCTGACGCTGAAGGTACTGCTCATAAATCTGTTGAGAGGCGGCAGGATCTACCAAACCGCTGGCAAGTGCTCCGGCTCTTCCCGTTTGTCCCATGAGAGCAAGAGAATCCCTGTTGTGATAGCTACCCAAACCAGCTGCATTCAGGTGACTGATGGAAGTTTGACTGTTGCTCACCAGACTATTGAGGCTGGGGATTTGAAGAGAGGGATGTGATTGTGAAATGGGGTCCCGACTCAGGGAACCACCGAAATTGCTTAGTGGTTGGTGTGCTGGAGTTGGAGTGCGTGGAGGTAACGAAGATCCAACACCAGGAGATTGGGGGAGGAAAGGAGAGGCTGAGCCAGGTAAGCTGCGAGGAAGAGACCCACTCGGTGTTAGGGTACCTTCTCCTCTAACGAAGAGAGGGGACGACTGACCACCAGATATTAAATTGGCATAAGAGCGGGCAGCAAGAGAGAGGTCCATATTGGCATTATTGGAGGATCTAGAAGAAGAATTAGTGGAATTATTGCTAGATAAACCAGATGAGTTATGGGAATGTGACGAGCCACCATTATTGGAAGAAATGGAAGACTGAGACGGAGCCTGCCCTTGTGATTGACCTCTGCCCAGCAAATCATGTGAGAAACCAGGAGATCTACTAGCCAGAGATGCAAGAGCGGCTCTGTCCATACCGATTTGTGCCAATCGATCTGAAGGGAATGAACCGAGCCCCTTTTGACCTGCCAAAGCAAACTGTGCCATGGCTGCCGAGTTGAAGGAAGATGCCAGTGAAGTGGAGAGAGCGCCAGGCAGAGTCGTGGGTAAAGTGGATGAGGTCCACATTGTCTTGGGTGGAAGATAGTGGCTTTTATCTGCATTAGGAGGAGGTGGTGGTAGAGTTCTACTACTGGGTCTCTCAGCCTCCATTTGTTTCTGATGAGCTGCAGGAGGCTGTGTTTGCTGATGATAACCTGAATGTAATTGTGACTGGTGCTTGTTACTGGAGTTGTGCATTAGAGAGCTGACACTGCTGGCATTATGGTATGAAGCAGACCTATCTATGTCTGTATCACTTGCCCTACTCTTATTCAAGTCCATCTGCGACCTTCTCAAGCTATTCTGATGAGCATCTAACATCCCCAAAGATGAGGCATCGAGAGCGTCATAGACAGGAGAGTGTAAGGACTTTTCGTGCAGCGAAGCTCTTTGGTCGAGAGCATTCAAACCGTCTTCCTTATTCTGCACATTACCATTCGGTTCAGGATACCTTGAGACTATCTGTGTGAGGTTGGCAATGTTAGCTGGCAGATTGGCAGCCCCAGGATGGTGTGAATACATCGACATATCCAGAGTACTGCCACGCATCCTACTCTCTTCCATCATTCTGTCAATCCTCTTCTTTGGAGGCGGAAGGTCGTGAGATTTGTTCTGTTGAGAGTGTGGGTGATGCATTGCAAGTTGGTTGGGGGAAGTGAGTCCTATGGAGGTGGTTGGTGAAGGCCCTGGACGTGAGGAATCGTAGTAACTAGGAGGAGGCTTATTATGGCGAATGTTATTGAGGCTATTTGAAAGATCATTGGGCGTGCTTCTATTAACAGTATTTTGAGGAGTGGAAGTATGAGAAGAGCCTGTGTTCTTATACTGATCGGTGAGAGGCTTATTAGGGTCATAGCCATAGTAATTGAAGGCAGGTTTGTTTTTATCGTGATCAGGATGAGGGGCTTTATCTGATGGGGTAGTTGGGGCAGATAAAGGATAATAGCTTGGAGTTTTCGGTTTATCGATACTCGGTGCTTCTAAAGGAGGATAGAAGTTATTATATCTACTAGGACTCTTCTGTTTGTGAGTGTTTGTTTCACTCTTTGAATAATATGGTACATACGGTACAGTGGGGCTGTACAGAGGTGAATCACTGGGTTTGTGTTCAGATGTTTTACCTTCTTGTTGCTTATCGTGAATTGACTTATCAGCAAAACCAACTTTAAGGACACCATTCGTCTGGAACTTGGACTTATCACTCTCGTAAGAGTTGTAGCCTTTGCATATGGAGTTGTCGTATCGTGGGGAGTAGGATGGAATATTCGGACTCTTTTCGGGTACGGGAGAAAACTGCTTGCCGCCAAACCCACCAGGTGTAAGAGGGGAGTTAACAGCAGGTGATCGCTCACCCTCAGATGAAAAGGCTGCAGGAGAGTTCTCGAGACTTGGTAGAGGAGATCTCTCAGAAACACCCGAGGACGAAACAGAAGCTTTGCGCTGCCTCTCGACCTCCAGTTTCTTCGCTTCCTCTCTGGCTCGGTCCAATTCCTCCTCTTCAAACTTGTAAGGATCTTCTTCTTCATCAATCTGAAAGGAACAATTAAAATAAATATTAAAGAAATCATGAATTTTTCTCTAAATAATGAAGATAACATTTAAAAGCAGAGAGAAACTTTTGTTAGTAGCCCTATACCCCCTCATGCACGGGTTACCGAGAGTCCCCAGGGTATATCCACCCGAGGCACGTGTTGACGAAATCGATATCTCTCAGGAAGACATTCCCAACTGAGGGCGAGTCCTTAAGTGCGGCAGTGAGTGTATGTTATGTGTTGTCCAGTGTTGGACATTGTGTGAGGACGGGAGAGAGTTTTCTAGTTATTGAAGGTGATTTTGTTAATTCATAACTGACGAGCATAGGAAAGTGATCTGAACAAAGTTCGTTAAGTGTTTTTCACAAGGAGCGGAGTGTAATGTCAGGGGTGTACTGTACGGTGATGTTGGCTTTGTGTGAATGTTGAATAGTTTGCGTGTTAGTGTGTGGGTTGTTGAGTATTATGTGTGTCTACATGTGATGTGACTATTTGTTGAGAAATGAGCCAGGTGGGGGTGTAGGCGTTGAAGTACCCCGTAATGAGAAGTAGGTGAAGGAGTGATGGGTAAATAGTCAAATCATTCTTTGTTTTAGCACAAGTACTCACCTTATTTTTCCGCCATATTGGCTCGTCCTCCATCTTCTCATCAAGTTTCTGGTACCAAGGAGTTTCTGGAGGCTTCTCAGGTGAAAGAGGAGGCTGAGGAGAGAGGGGCGGTTGAGGAGAAGTAATTGATTTAGGAGAAGAGGGCAGCATTTGCTCGTTGCTCCTCACAGAGTCGTTGCTGTCGTCTGCCACCACCTCCAACATCTCCTCTGTGTCAGCTCCTCTGTTCACACTGCTTGGAGTTCTGCAGTCTCCTCCAGAACTAAGGTGCTCCTCTGGAAGAGGAGTATTCCTCTCTTCTTCTGTCACGCATGTGCTCAAAGGAGTGGATGGGAGTAGATGTCGACTGTGCTGGGAGGAGTAATCACTTCCTCCATGTGAGGGAGGATAGTCTCCTCCCACTGACACCTCAGCTACATCACTGCCCATCTCCTCCTCAATCATATCCTCCTCCTCACCTTCCATCTTCCCTCCTGGATGCTCATTGGCTTTGGGTGCTCCGAAGGCTTTGAACCAGGCGGAGAGGTTAGGTGTTGCTCGCTCTTGCTTGATTTCAGGAGCACGAGGAGTGGCTGGAGGAATATCCTCAATGAAAGGCATCCTATCTTCACTTCTCACAGAGGCTCCTCGCTCTTCACTAGCTCTCCTTTCGCACACAATTACATCCTCCTCCTCCCGCTCACTCTTCACTGGCTCCTCTTCTCTGAGAGGAGTTATGCTCTCCTCTCTCTCTCTGTCGTATGAGGAAGCTCCTCCCCCTGGTTCATGCCATGGACTGCTCTCTTCTTCATCAATTTCCCTGACACTCTTAGCCCCAGTGCCAATGTCTCCCCCGGCTATGATGCTACCTAGACTGAGCTTAGGACTGTCACCCACTTCACTGTTAGGCACTAGACCTACACGTGACTCTTTCGCCTTGGCTATCAAAGTAGTGAGCTTAGAGTTCTCTTGTTTGTTGATCTTACCGAAAGGCTGATTGGGCTTTGTCTTGGGCTTAGCCTCAGCAGGTGGCTTGGGCTCTTTCTTCACCACTCCCTCTTTCTTTGCGATGTCCTTAGATTTAATTATGGCACCTGGCTTTATTCTGCCATCCTTGATATCTTTGAAGAGGTCCTTTATGCTCTCATCTTTATCACTGTCACTCTTCTTATCTATCGCCACCTTACTCTTATCGAGATCAGTGTCAGTGGTAACTTTGCTCTTATCATCTTTACTCTTCGCCTTCTTCTTTTTGATGACATTTCCTTCCTCATCTAGATCAGTCTTCACCTTCTTCTTATCTTCTGCCACTTCTTTCTTCTTCTTCTTCACTTCCTTCTCTTCCCCATCTTCATTCTTTATCTTCTTCTTATCTGCAGCCGCCTCGGTTTTCATTTTCTTCTTCTTTCCTTCCTCCGTATCGCTCCTCTTTCTTTTCTTGTGCAGCTTGTGGTTGTACTCCTCTTCCACAGTGAGGGCCGATGGCGTGATGTTCACGCCCTGTGACAAGCACTCCTCACTCGCCCCAAGCGTCAGCTCATCATCAGCACTCAGTTTCGCCACCCCAGGCGCGTCAAGCATGAAACTAATGTCCTTCAGAGTCTGCTCAGTCGCAGCTGATAGAGCGTCTATTGCTGTCATGCCTTTCTCAGAGACTTTCTTCTTCTTGTTGTTCTTCTTCTTACTGTCCTTCACTTTATTCTCCTTGCCTTCCTTCCTACCCTCTTTATTGCTCTTCACCTTTCCATTTGCTTTGTTCTTGTTAGCGTGTTTGTTATGGTGTTTGCCATGGTGCTTACTCTTGTGTTTGCTCTTCTTCTTCTTGGTGGGGCTAGCCTCGCTACTTGAGGTCACTTCTAAGTCCTGAGTGGGAAGAGGCTCCTCCCTGGCTTCCTCATCCTCTTCATCGGTTGCCTCAAACACCTCTTCCACCCTCAGTACCTTCTTTTTGTCTTTGTCCTTTCTCCTATGTTTGCTTTTATGATGGTGTTTGTGTTTTCTCTTCTCCTTTTTCTTGGTGTCTACTCCGTGCTTCTTGTGGTGAGAGGAGCCATCTTCTTCCTCCTCCTCCAGGTCATCTATTTCACCAAAGAGCTCATTGTGACGCCTGTTGATATACTCCTCCCTCCTCTGCTCCTCTCCCTCTTCCTCACTTGTGTGGTAGTCGTCATTCCTGTAGTAGAGGCACACGTCCTGTTCAATGTCGTCCTCCTCATCGTCACACTCATTCTTGTCACTATTATCCTCTTCGTCCTGCCAGGATATTCTCCTCACCTCCTCTTTGGGGACAGCAGGGGGCGGAGGAGGAGGGGGAGGAGACTTCACCACCTCGTCGATCTTCTTCTCCTCAATGGGCTTAGGTTTCTTCCTGGTCTCCTCCCTGTTGATATTATATACCTGAGTTATGACTGCAGCCTTTAAACTTGCATCTTTGCGTGGTCTACCAGGTCTCCTCTTGACCACAGGAGGAGCGGGGGGAGGAGAGAGGCTCCTCTTAAGCTGAGGTGACTGAGGATTATCTTGCAAGGAATTGTTTAGGCTCCTATCCAGAGACTCCTCTTCTTCAGGATAAGGATCCTCTCTAACTAGCAGTTCTGGTCCGAAGTCGTCATAATCATCGTCACTGAGAGGAGGTAGAGGTGTGGATAAGCGAGGAGAAGACTCTACAAGATCCTCCTCCTCTTCCTCATCTCTCCTCTTATCGTCACACTCAGCGAGAGGAGTCTTCCTGGCTCGTTTCTTCTCCTCTGAGCTTTCATCCTCGTGTGTTTTCTCTTTCGGCTTCCTTCCCACTTTCTTCTTCCTGCCTCTTTTCTTGAACTCTTTGTTGTTCTCTTTCTCATCACTGTTGCTCCTCCTCCTCTTCTTAGGAGAGCTCTCTGTCTTCTCATAACTCATATCAATGTACATCTCTTCATCTGATGACATGTCTATCTCTAGGTACTTTGTCCGCAGTTTGCCAAATACTTTCTCCAGCGAGTAAGCCATGTGAGTGTACTCTGCAAAAAATTAATACAAATTAGTCAAAGTTCATATATCTCAAAAAATAATTTATGGTCTTAGCTACATACAAAATTCTATATCTTATAGATACCAACAGCCACATATACAAATAATTAACTACTATATTAAATAATCAGTTCTTTACAATACATATCTCTTACTATCTGTAAAAAATAAAAATACTTTAAATTTATACGATGTTTTTATAGAAGCTGAAATATATGCGAGACATGACATGACTCAGAGTTATTGTATGATTGTGACTCTTTAAACATTTCATTTTGAAGCTATGAGTTAGAATGAAGGAAAATAGTCATGAGGGCTAGATTTAGTGTATTTTGCAGTGTTTGTTTCCAGAATCAGCTCAGGAACATTCAAAGTAGGAAATGAATTGAAGGAATTAAACTTCAACAATGGCTTAACTCACAATCGAGAGGTAGCTACCACATTTTCATCATGACACCTGCAGGTATCATGGATACTGTGGGGAACATTAAATGGTGATCATTTTCGTTTATGGTACACGTGTGTGATATCTATCATATGGTATTGGTGTGGGCCGGCGTGTAGAGACAGTTGGGCCAGGGAGTTTACAAAGTGAGGTTGTTTCGCTGATTACTGCGCCAATAGTTATAATGTGAATAACTAGTGTCAGCTCCCAAGTAGTAATGTTAGCGGGCAACCATTGCTGCCGAATGTTTATTAAACTAGAGTCAATACAAACTGCAACCAGACGAGTTTACCGGTATTTGCGAGTCTGTTTGGAACAGAAACGTAGGTCATCCAGTTTGCAGAAGCCAGTTTTGTTTTCTTCTAGAATGACGTTGTGGTGATTTGGAAACGCCGAATGGTCGGTGGGAAATCTTGGATCCAGTGAGGTTCGATTATTCTCACAAGCGGGGAAAAAAGTTCGCAAGTGGAGACAGCTGAAGGGTAAGCTTAAGGTGGTGGATCTCAATTCGGTATATCTGCAGATCCTCGTTGCTGAAGAACTATGGCATTATCAGGTCAAAGTCATTTATAAGCGGCGGCAAAGACGCTTTGCCGCTGCGTAAAAAAGAGTGCTCGTCAACAAGTTGAAAAAAGTTGTGGTGCTATGGAAGCGCAGGATAGTCGGTGGGAAATATTGGACCCAGTGCGGTTCGTTCATTCTTACAGATACCAATTAAAATAAATATTAAATAATAGTAATTATAAATTTTGTAGAATCGTCTGATTACTAGCAACTTACGGTTACTAACACTACAGCCAAAAATATTTCAGTGCATGAATTCAGTTTGTTCATTGCAAGACAAATCAAACTAATTACTCGCCTATACCGAGTTAGAACTAAGCTATATTTGAATTTTGATAATTTTAATTCATTCACTACTTTGAACTTTCATCAGTTGATTCTTGCAATCAACACCAGAATATACCATAACTCGAGCCCTCATGACTATTTTCTTTCATTTTAACTCATAGAAAATGAAATGTTTAAGGAGTTACAATTATATATTAACTTTGAGTCAAAATTTCCTCTAAGGAAATTATTGTTAAACCCATTTCATGCGTATCTAACTCGTGGGACATGGCCCTTAGTCTGAATCGTGATTTTGGTAATGAAAGCAGGTTCTGCCTGCAGATTATTAAAGGCGACTGAAATAGGGATGGTAGGTCTTATAACGTGACAAACACAAAGCTATAAAATTAACTGGTCTGAACCAGATTGCTAAAACTATATAAAATTAAATTCTATTCCTTTTAAGATGAATAGAATTGGTTGTTAAATTTTAAAACTAACCACTGTCAGGTCCGTTGTAAAGCTTACAGTTGTCCATCATAAGTTTGAAGTCAGCATCGAACAAAGAGAGTGAAGAGTAGTGGCCTTCATCTACTCTGTCTTCGATCTGAAAAGAATAGAGCAGAGTTAAAGAATAAACAGAGTAGTGCACAGTGAGAATCAAATCTTACATCCTTCATTTTATAATATTAAATAAATTTGTTAACATTAACATATGTTTATAACTATATAGAAATACTATAGTGTCCTCACCTTGGTAATGTGGATGGGTCTCCTAATGACGGCATAGTAGTTGGGGGCAATGCTCTCATCCACGGGATCCATGAATGCCCAGGCGTCCTCGTGGTTCTTCAAGTGCTCCAGTACTTTGTACATCCCAGTGCGCAGATCTTCGTCAGTTTGAAGGACACTGCAAATGGTCATGGCGTTAGTTGTAGCTTAAAATATTTCCAATAGGTATAGGTGAAAGACATAAGTTAGCTACATACAAAAGAAATATTTAAAAACGCATGTTCAGGCGAGATTAGCTATATTTTACATAGATATCTGTAATTGCATATGTATATGCCTACATAACTGCACATTAAATACATATCCCCAGTTCATTTCCTCTTTCTACAGTCTACTCACACTTTAGCACTCTTGACTTTCTTTTTGACAGGGGCGGCTGTGGGGGGCTCACTGTCTGGGGAAGGAGGGGGCACCACCGCAGCGGCAGGACTCAAGGAGAAGGCCAGGGAAGACAGCGAGTTGTTAGTCTTGCGGCCACTGTACACCTGCTGAGGGAGACATCATGGTAAATGATTAGAAACTAAAGATAAATGAAAAAAAGAGAATACTCCTAAAGGCCCGTTTACACGCTACGATAAATTGGAGCAATTTATCGTAATGAAGAGGTTGTTGCAATTTATCAGTGCGTGTAAACAGGGGATCGTAGCGATTTATTGGAGTTGGAATTGGATTGTGTGATTGGTGCTAGCAGGCTCAAATTTATACGAATCGTAACGATAAGTTTGAACGTGTAAGCAGGGTTCCAATAAATCGTTGCAATCTAACTCAATATATAATGCTAAACACATTCCAAATGCAGACCATCATAATGTTTCGTCCATGACGGCTAGTGAAAAATAAAGATATTGGAGTAAAAATCGTTGCGTGTAAACACTGTCTCAATCTGATAAATTGTTGCGATCACAGTGCTCAATAAATCGCTCCTATTTATCGTAGCGTGTAAACGGGTCTTAAGTCCTAACTGATCAATTAACACAAGGGTAAGATCAGAGTTGTCGAACGGTTCCATATTTCGATCAATTTTAATTAGCTATTATCCAAAATACGGTGATACCTAGATATTAAAAATATTGTTACTTAGGTATAACGATTTTAAGAATACCAACTCATTGATTGGCTATGGAGATTGACCAATGAGTGAAAAGAGGGGCGTGCCACCCCCAACCCCCTGCCAGGTTATTGAACAATCATGAAGTGTGAAGTAGCTACAACAAACCAGACTACAGTCATCTATGTTGAGAGTTTCAAATTTGTTATTATTTGGAATGTAATTTAATTCAACTCAATAACTACATTCAAGGAAAAGGAGTCAACAGAGGACGGATCACTAACGGTTTAGTGCTCCGCCCACTGTAGGCTCCTCCTCTTAGCCGACCAATCAGAGAAGAGTTAACCTTAAAAACATTATGCTTGTAGCACTGTATCGATAGAAACTTATGATGTAGAGACAACATCTCAAAAGCCTTAAGCTCTTATAAAATTTTAGATGAATCAAACCTAACAGTTTCGGACACACCAGATCGAAAATATAGAACTGTTCGATATCTCAGAACTTATCCAACTATTCTAGTAGCTAACTAGGTAAGTACAGAATAACAAGTAGCTAATTCACTGACTATTCCCTTAGAAATTAATAGAAGAGAAATTTTAAAGAAAAACTATTTGAAATTTGCATTAGAATGTAAAAGTTACCTGTGGCTTATCGGGAGTTTCCTTCACTTGCTCTTTATTACTCTTTGCCAGTCTCTCCAGCTCCTCTTTACTCTTCCTCCCTCTCTTCTTCTTAATCTTATTAACATTATTTGTACTGTCTGTTATCATCTTCTTTGTTTTGTTATAGGCTCTCTTGATTTGTCTTGTAGTTCCCTCATCTACTTCAGTATCTTCTACTTCCAGTGAATCATTCTCTGTGTTTTCTTTCTCCTCTTCTACCACTTCTTCTTCTTCTAATTCGTCCTCTTCTTTACTCTCTGCTTTCTCTACTTCTACTTCTAATTGTTCTTCGTCTTCTAAATCTTCCTCTTCTTCTATATTCTCTTTCACTTCTTCTTGATCTTCCACTTCTTTATCCTTCCTTTTCAGCTCTTCCTTTTGCAGATTTATCAACTCTTCCTCCTTTTCTATTTCCTCTCTCTCTTTCTTCTCTAGTTCCTCTTTCTCCTTCTTCTCTAGTTCTTCTTTTTCCTTCTGTTTTAGTTCTTCTTTCCTTTTCTGTTCTTCTTTCTCTTTCTTTTTCTGTTCTTCTTTTTCCTTCTTCTTCTGTTCTTCTCTCTCTTTCTTTTTCAATTCTTCCTTTTCTTTCTTCTTCTGTTCTTCTCTCTTCTTTTGTTCTTCCTTTTCTTTTTTTCTCTGTTCTTCTTTTTTCTTTTGCTCTTCTTTTTCTCTCTTCTTTTGTTCTTCTTTTTCTTTCTTCTTTTGTTCTTCCTTTTCCTTCTTTTTCTGATCCTCTTTCTTCTTTTGCTCTTCTTTCTCTTTCTTCTTCAGTTCTTCCTTTTCCTTCTTTATTTCTTCTTCCTTCTTTCTATCAAGTTCTGTATCTCTTTTACTCTTCTCCTCTGCTTCTCTTTTCTTCTTTTTCTTCTCTACTTCTTTGATCTCTATTTCTTCTTCTATTTCAGTTTCCTCCACCTCCTTCTTCTCAATTATCTTATCTCCGTCTACCTTTCCCTCGGTCTCTTCTATTATCTCTTCCACTTGCTTTTCCTTCTCTATTGCTTTACTTTCTTCAGCTTCTTTTTTAGAAACTTTCCTGTCTTTTAATCTCTTATCTTTTCTCTTCTCTTCTATCTTCTTCTTCTTGTTCTCGGGTTCCTTCTTCTTCACTTCTATCTCTGCAATATCGTCATCGTCATCCAGTATTATGACATCGTCGTCATCGTCCAATTCAGGCCGATACACGCCGTTCACTTTGGGCTGAAAAAAAAATATAAGCCGTTAAAAAATTTAAAAGTCATCAATGTGAAAATTACATAGAATTTATATACAGATTACATATTTTTTTAAATTCAACTGTGAGAGAGGATGGATATAAAATTGAAATATTAACTAAAACCTACTGACTTAGATAATAATGCACCGAACGTATTAACTGTCAAGCACTTCGTCAACTGGATAAAAACTATTCAAATTGAGTGTTGTCAAACACTAATGTCAAGAGTTCGTCAAACAGTATAAATGAAAACTTTAGTTACTGTATAATTTTACAAAGAGCTGATTGTTTATAATTATTCTGCCACAATCATGCATACGAGTAATTAATCGAGTTAATTTGAATACAATACCCATAATAATTTGACACACATAGATATCAGAACTAACGTTTGTGAAATATAATGACAGTGTGTGGACACGCACACGTTATTTCCTGTTAGATTGTGTGTGTGTATGTGTGTACGGGGCATTAGTGACTGTAAACATGTATACCAGAAGAGTTCACCTTTTTAGAAAATTATCTCAAAACTATATAGGGTAAGTTACGAATTATCGGTCAGTTTCACATCTTTGATCATATAAGAAAAATTATTTAATAATTAATATATAATCAAAATTGGAATCCATGATATCAGCGGCAGCAGCTATCATGGATAGTTGGACACCAATAAAATAGAAATAAATCATTAGCCATTATATCGTTGTTTCTTGTATGACCGAAGATGTGGAACCGACTGATAATTCGTTCCTTACCCTATATTCATATCTCCGAATACAATGCATTATTTAATATATATTGTATACTGGACGTCTAATTTCTTCTACTTTAAAGTTTCGAATTTATAATTAATTTATTACCATAATAGTCTTTACATTATTTTAAATAATTTCAAAACCCCTATCGTGGTTACACAGAAAAACAGTTTTTGTGATAGGCGTAACGTACGTACAAATGAATGTACGAAAAACACAAGCATTTTTAATATTTAATGTGACTTCTATTCATTTAAATTAAGATTAGAAACCGGTTTTCTGAACGATAACGCCTGTGTGAATATTGTGATAGTATTTACATTATTTCAATAGTTGTATTTACTATTGAGATAGTCTATTTAGATAGTGATCCACGTGGTCAAGCCTTTGTAATCGATCAGCTGATAGGATCTACCTTTTGAACTGTGTTACCTTCTTATGAACAGAACAGTTAAATGTAGGGTAAGTTACGAATTATCGGTCAGCTTCATATCTTCGGTCATATAAGAAAAAATGATATTACAATTATTATTTAATTTTTATTAGTCGGTATCCATGATACCTGCAGGTATCATGGATACCGACTAAGATAATTAAATAACAATAATTGTAATATAGTTTTTCTTATGTGAGCGAAGATATGAAGCTGACCGATAATTCGTAATTTACCGTTTGTAAACAGTAGAAAAATAAAAATAAAGTAGTAAGATTTAAAAAATAAAGAAAAATGTTCCAAATATTCCATACCATATTTAATATAATTTTTTGATTTGAAAGATATAATGGATCTTTTTTGGAATTAGGGCCCATTGTATTTGCCGATTAATTTGCAAAGAATAAACAGATACAGGTATCATATATACAAGGCTACGACATATTGATTGAGAATGCTAAATATATTATCCGTCTGTTTAAACCATCAACATGCAAACAATATTTGAACTAGCAAGAAAAGTGCATACAAAAGAAATGGACATTCTATGCGATTGTGCCTATCTTCTTTTCCACCTTATTGTCGTTGTAATAAAAATAAAGATTTGGTTATGCAGCTGAAAAAGACATTGCAGACTTTTATCCAATAAATAATTAATTTTTATGTTTTTTTTATTGTATTCGTACTAATCCTTAACTTAACCTTGTATATATGATACCTGTATCTGTTTATTCTTATTTATTCAATGTGCCCTAATTCCAAAAAAGATCCGATATAATAACTAAGATGCCGTGTCAAATATAAAAAAAAAATAGATAGAAGATCAAATTATTTCAGCCACTGCTAAAAACGTTTGAAAAACATAACATTGAAATAAATAACTACCTTAAGTACCTAATGTAATTACAGTATTGTATAACAAATATTTTGATTGAATTACTATAACTTAGTAAACGTAAGTAAATTCGAAATGAAAAAATTACACATATTAAAGTATTGATTACTAATACGAAAAGATGTAATTCTTAATTAATTCTTATATAATCTATAAATAATAAACATTTATGAACAAATATCCAATATTTAAGAAAATCTAATATTTATGAATAAATTAAATTCACTGAGATGTAGCTTCTTGTTATTTCCTTTGTCAAATTCATGTCAAAATGGTAATTGGTAACATGTAACCTCAGTGTGCCCGGTGTGTCAAATTGCCACACAATGTGTTACGCATGTGGGTATGTTAGGCCTAAGAGATGGTGTGGTTAGAACGCTAGTAAACTATGCACATGTGGCTAAACCTAACTAACAACGTGTCTATTGATCTACAGGCTGATGTTATATAATAAATAACATGTGTTAATATACTTACATCGTTTAATTCAAAGATTAGGGCATATTCGCACGTTAAAAAGCACCGGATTTCAAAATATTCACGATAAAAATGATGTTGCTAAACACTAGTGATAGTTGAACATGAAAACACAACAAACACTGATAAAATCAACCGATGTACAATGCTGTATTGATGAATTAGATGCTATTGTTCAGTTCACAACTTAGTCTCGAATGTTCAAGAGTCAACACCAGCACATCCACCCTCTAGAACTGACGATCAAACACTGGCAACCGTACAGTGGGACTACAGGTAATATTTCTTGTGAAAAAGGTACCCAGCCTAGCCATTAAGATGTGTACTATTGTGTACACTCTAACTATCACTCTGTCCTGTGTACACTCTAACTATCACTCTGTCCTGTGTACACTCTAACTATCACTCTGTCCTGTGTACACTCTAACTATCACTCTGTCCTGTGTACACTCTAACTATCACTCTGTCCTGTGTACACTCTAACTATCACTCTGTCCTGTGTACACTCTAACTATCACTCTGTCCTGTGTACACTCTAACTATCACTCTGTCCTGTGCACACTCTATCACTCTGTCCTGTGCACACTCTAACTATCACTCTGTCCTGTGTACACTCTAACTATCACTCTGTCCTGTGTACACTCAAACTATCACTCTGTCCTGTGCACACTCTAACTATCACTCTGTCCTGTGTACACTCTAACTATCACTCTGTCCTGTGTACACTCTAACTATCACTCTGTCCAGTGTACACTCTAACTATCACTCTGTCCAGTGTACACTCTAACTATCACTCTGTCCTGTGTACACTCTAACTATCACTCTGTCCAGTGTACACTCTAACTATCACTCTGTCCTGTGTACACTCTAACTATCACTCTGTCCTGTGTACACTCTAACTATCACTCTGTTCTGTGTACACTCTAACTATCACTCTGTCCTGTGTACACTCTAACTATCACTCTGTCCTGTGTACACTCTAACTATCACTCTGTCCTGTGTACACTCTAACTATCACTCTGTCCTGTGTACACTCTAACTATCACTCTGTCCTGTGCACACTCTAACTATCACTCTGTCCTGTGTACACTCTAACTATCACTCTGTCCTGTGTACACTCTAACTATCACTCTGTCCAGTGTACACTCTAACTATCACTCTGTCCTGTGTACACTCTAACTATCACTCTGTCCTTAGTACACTCTAACTATCACTCTGTTCTGTGTACACTCTGTCCTGTGTACATTCTAACTATCACTCTGTCCTGTGTACACTCTAACTATCACTCTGTCCTGTGTACACTCTAACTATCACTCTGTCCTGTGTACACTCTAACTATCACTCTGCTCTGTGTACACTCTAACTATCACTCTGTCCTGTGTACACTCTAACTATCACTCTGTCCTGTGATATCCGTAATTCGTAATATAAATTATCTGACGTTATTTATAATTTAATTTCTTTAAGCAATTTCATGAACAGTCAAAGAAAAATATTTCCGAAATTGTTGAAAGTTTACTAATATCACATTTCCAAAAATGAACTTCACTATTTGTAATGTTTGTAGATATTTCATAATTGGTCTGGGTACACGATGACATATTTTTAAGATTTGAAAATGAAGGGATAATAGAAAACTGTGATTTGTGAAATTATTATGATGCGGTGACTCTTTTCTTTGATTCGGATGTGGGAAAATTTGAACTATTGTATTATAACTTAAAATATTATCTGTGATGATTTGTCTATCGTTTAATAAGGAAAAATTACTAGTAGCTACTTGTATACATTTAAAATTTTTATCTGGGTAAAATAAATCAAATAATAGGAAATTCAAGAAGTGGGATGGTAGGTACAGTGAGCAAATGAAATGCTTGTACTTTTCCTATGTTATTCGTACCAAACAATAGAAGAGACTAGTGTGGGGTGTGTACCAATACAATGTGAAACATGTAGAGGAGAGTTAAAGAGATTAAAGTTGTTATGACATTACGTACACATTCCATTGTCTCTGTGCACCTTTTCAAATGAAGAGACATATCACATTTCAGTCCTTTGGAGAAGTTCGAATGTGATTTTCAAACAGCTATATATTCTTAAATAGAGTTAGTTAGCTATTATAAAATGACTAATTCTTTTTATTAAAATGATTATGTTATTTTAAATGAAGACTTATTTAAAAAAAATAAAATGATCATTTAAAATGAGATAAAGACCTATTTCGATTACCTAAAATAATTTTTTTTTTTATGATATAAAAACTATCTTCCAACTAGCTAAATTATATTCACTTTGTTGATATCACAGTAGGAATAAATAGGAGGTATACGTTAACATCTCCAATGTTCTCCACCAAATCTCCTTTCAACAATTGATATAGTATTATTATTGACAACAACACTGAAATCAATTTAATTAAAAGGGATTTAAGATATTTTAAAGGAAATTGGCTACAGCAGGTCACAGTGTTCATGAATGCAGAAAAGCTACTCTGTGACCACAGTTATTACAACTGTGACGGATAAGACATGGACTGTAGAATGAAAAAATATAATTTTCCATTTTTTTAACTAATTGTAAAAATTATAGCTAGCTAAATTTTTTCAAAATTATTGTTTAAATAATTCTTGGTATAAAAATTAATAGTTAATTAGTTCCAATACAATTTTTAGATGGTTCTTGGAATGAAAATAATACCTAACTTTTTCCATCGTAATATATTATATAATTCTTGGGGAAATTATGATTTTTAAATTGGTTATCCTATTTATATTTTTTGGGAAGTATTTAGTTTTTGTGTACCCACCTTGCTAGGTGTACCCCTGCTAGTGGGGGGACTCCTCTGCATGAGCTCCTGCTCCGCCAAAGAGGCTGCCAGTGCCAGCTCCTGCTCCTTGCAACTGCTGCCCCTTCTGAATAAATAAAAACATAGGTGAAAAGTCATTCAATGAAAAACCATTAAATTAAAAGTCATCAAATAACAAAGAATTATATGAAAAGCTACAGAATGAAAAGTCATAAAAGGAAAAAACATTGTATGAAAAGCCACTTAATGAAAAGCCATAAGGAAAAAAACATACGAAAAGCCATTGAATGAAAGGTCATTAAATAACAAGCCACGGAATGAAAAGTCATTAAATGAAAAACAACTGAATGAAAAGTCATTAAATGACAAGCCACTGAATGAAGTCATTAGCTAAATGAAAAATCACTGAATGAAAAGTCATTAAATGACAAGCCACTGAATGAAAAGTTATTAAATGAAAAACCACTGAATGAAAAGTCATTAAATGAAAAACCACTGAATGAAAAGTCATTAAAAGAAAAACCACTGAATTTAAAGATATGAAATTAACTAAATCACTTAAATATTAAACTAATGACATTCATAATGTTTGGAAGTTAGCTATATAAAGTCTACCATTTTCAGTTTAATAATTCAAACTGTCCACTTCTTCAGTGCAATTATAATGTAGCTATTTCATTTATAAACAACCTATTTTCGGCTACACAAATTACTAATATAAATTTGTGTTTAAGAAAATCGTTAGAATAAAAGAGATATACATTTTGTTTGCTAGCTGAGATCAGTTCTACCAAATCACACTAAAATATATCATAATGATAAATAATGTATAGGCTTTGTTGTACTATAGCTACACTGAAATACTATACACTAAATACATCCTTAAGTGCCGTACACACGTAGGGTTTTTTGAGTTTTTCTATCAGACTTTTTGCTAAGCTCCTCCTACTTTTTCCACGAGATTATAAGAAAAAACGATATAATAATTATTATTTATTTCAGTTGGTGTCCATGATACCTGGAGGTATCATGGATAAATTATACGATTTATATCGATTTTCCTTATATTCTCGTGGAAAAAGTAGGAGGAGCTTAGCAAAAAGTCTGATGGAAAGACTTGAAAAACCCTGCGTGTGTACGGCCCTTAATAACCAATAAGTACACTAACCTTCCTATCTTTGCCTTAGTTTCAGTCTTGCCCAGTATATTATTCTTGAGTTTTTCTATAGTTCTATTGAGTTTGTCGAGTTTGCTTCTTTTGGTGGGGGAGTCGATGATGTGTCTCTTCTTCCTCTTCTTTCCCTCATGTTGTGTATTCTTAGCCTCCCCAGCTCTGTTGTTGTTACACACCAAGCTGCTGGTGCTGGACTCACTGCTAGTGCTCAGACGATAGCCAAGGTTGCTTGTCTTCTTGTACGAGCGGCTGTTGCTGAATGGCTGGGCATTAATGTCGTCCTCTATATTGTCTATGTTGTACTCGTCCACAGTGTGGAGGGAATCAGATAGTCTGAGGGTGGAGGAGAGGGGTGGGGGGTGTGAGGGGGTGGGTGGGGGAGGACAGTCGTTCTTGGAGGAGCTCCTCGACTTTGGTGGAGATTTTTGTACGTCTCTAATGGAAGAAGAGGGGGAATTGTGTTTGGGTGGAATGGAAGAGGTGGATTCATTGAGGAGCAGGGACACCTCTTCCTCCCCGTGAGGAGGCGATTTGGTGTCCAGAGGAGGAGGTGAACCAATCACAATCTCCTCCTCCTCTTCCTTTTGCTCTTTCAACTTTTGTACGCGTCCTGAGCTCCTACGAGGCGCAATCTCTTGCAACTTTTTACGTTGTAACTGAAATGAAGCATTTAGGTAGAATTAAAAAATTATACGACAATACTAATTACTAATTAGTTAATATAACAACACTGGACATTCTTCAAATAGAGAAAATAAAACATGTTAATATTCAAATAGGGTAAGTTCTTAATTATCGTTCAGTTCCTCCACATCTTTGGTCATATAAGAAAAAACAATATAATAAAAATTATTTAATTTCTATTTTAATTATTAATATATCATTTTTCATATGACCGACGATGAGGAACTGACTGATAATTCAAAACTACCTATTGTCTGTGCAAAAGTACGTTATTAATCCATTAAAAAAGAGCAAATTGTAGCTCACCTTTTCCTTCTCTTGGAACAGTCTGGGTATTTCAGGCAGAAAGTCATCCCTTAGAGTCTGTAGCAGACTTTTCTCCAGTCTACTCTCACAGTCTTCAAACCTGTCCGCCAAACCATTCCAGTCTGCTTCTGTGTAGCACTCAACCTATAGAAAACAAAATTAATGGTTAAAAATTACCTGCTAACTCTAGAGTTAATTCTTTCAATACAATAGCTAATTGAAATTTGAAAAATATAAATAAAATAAAATTTACCAATGTATTTATTCATGCGTTTTAAATAAAGATTTATTTATTTATCATCTATTCTTTTACTAATACCTTTTGAGTATTTATTATTATATCTCTTTATTTATTATCTATTTTCTATTCCATCACTAATAGCCATTTTCTAGTATTTTCCTTTGATTCACTATACCTGCCACTTAGGAGCAGCCTCCTCGCCCTCACTGTCCTCTTCACTCTCCTCCTCCTCCCTCTGTTTTTTCCTCTTCTTCTTCCTCTTCCTGTCCCCAAACTTGTCCTTGGGTCTTCTGCGGTGCGGGTGGTACAGACTGTTGTCCTCGCGGTACAGTCTCGTGCCGTAAAAATACCAGTACGTGGACCCGCTGCCGTCATAACCCAACGGCTCAACTCGCAACGAATCCGATTCTAAATTCTGATGGTGGAAATAGGCAACGTTGAATCATTTACAGAGATATAATCATTAGTAGTCGAAAAAGATGTTAAAAACGTTAAATTTGATGCATCAGAACACTTGCTAATTTATTACTGACAATTATAATACAGAAAATAGGATAAAGTTCTATCTAGTAATTAGAGCATTCCCTCACAGATGTCAGAGAGTACCTTCACCCTATTTCTTAAACCTTCACAGTCCTACCTTCAGTAGATCCAAGACATCGTCAGCCTCGAGTCTGAAGTCACAGAGGGCATGAAGCAGCCTCACTTTGTGTCTCAGCCCCAAAGAGGGTAAGTGACACCCCCCGGGGAAAAGGTTGAAGCGAGTGGGGTCAGCCTTGGGGAAATAAATATTAGAATAAGCGAGATATTTTGTCTAAGGAATGGTGTTGATATTAACATTGTCTGCAGATCTTTCGAGTGAATATCCTTTTTGTACAAACCTCAAAGTGGTATCCTCACTATTCTGTTTGTTTTAAATCACAACACCTCTTATTTAGTCTATCTGTTTGAGCCATTCAAACCATATTCAGTCGTGATTGACCCTCTCTAGCAATTGAGAGGGTAAGTTACGAATTATCGGTCAGTTTCATATCTTCGGTCATATAAGAAAAAACAATAGTTATTACAATTGTTATTTAATTTTTATTTCAATTGGTATCCATGATACCTGCAGGAGTGCAGGTATCATGGATACCAACTAAAATAAAATAACAATTGTAATATTGTTTTTTCTTATATGACCGAAGATGTGAAACTGACCGATAATTCGTAAGTTACCCTACCCAAGATTGGTCCCCTCTAGCAATACTCATCCCAGATTGGTTCTAGCTGTACCATTGGTCCCTCACCTCACACTTCACTATGAACACTGTGACTAGGTGCTGGTCCACATTGGCAGCAGTGACTGTGACTCCAGGCATGCATCCCTGCAACAGTCTCACTGTCAGTTCTGTCACCAGACCAGCTCCGTCATCGCACAGGATGGCTTCCTCCAGCTCCTACACATCAAGACCATTCCATTAGAACAAGTAGGCTTCAATGATTAAATAGGTGCGAGAATTATTCTAATATATTAGTTATAGCTAGCTTTCCTGCTGGAAAAGAACGAAGCTTTTAGTACAAAATGGAAAATTAATAAATAATTATTTAAGTTTAAAATAAATCTTTTCCAAGACATTAAAAAGGCAATATACGAAATTGAAAGACATTTTAACCCACAAGGATAATATAAAATCTACTGTTCAACTTTAACCATTTTTATTTTATAGTATGTTTCGAATGTGAATTCAACTGACCTCTATGTCGAATAGAAATAACAATGACCTCTATGTCGAGTAGAAATGACAATGACCTCTATGTCGAGTAGAAATGACAATGACCACTATGTCGAGTAGAAATGACAATGACCTCTATGTCGAATAGAAATTACAATGACCTCTATGTCGAATAGAAATTACAATGACCTTTATGTCGAATAGAAATTACAATGACCTCTATGACGAATGTGAATTCGACTGACCTCTATGTCGAATAGAAATTACAATGACCTCTATGACGAATGTGAATTCGACTGACCTCTATGTCGAATAGAAATTACAATGATCACTATGTCGAATAGAAATTACAATGACCTCTATGTCGAGTAGGAATGACAATGACCTCTATGTCGAATGTGAATTCGACTGACCTCTATGTCAAATAGCAATTACACTGATCTCTATGTCGAATAGAAATTACAATGACCTCTATGTCGAGTAGAATTACAATGACCTCTATGTCGAATAGAATTACAATGACCTCTATGTCGAATAGCAATTACACTGACCTCTATGTCGAATAGCAATTAAACTGACCTCTATGTCGAATAGAATTACACTGACCTCTATGTCGAATAGCAATTACAATGACCTCTATGTCGAATAGAATTACACTGACCTCCATTTCGAATAGCAATTACAATGACCTCTATGTCGAATACCAATTACACTGACCTCCATTTCGAATAGCAATTAGCTACAATGATTTACAGGTTGAATAGCAACTACACTGACCTCTATGTCGAATAGACATTACACTGACCTCTATGTCGAAGTGGAGTAGGTCGAAAGCCGCCCTGAAGAGGGAGCAGAAGTGAGCGACACTTGGCAGTTCCCACCATGTCTGGATGTCTGGAACAGGGAGGGAACTATTAGACGGAGTGGGGGGGGGGGGGGTAATATGGGGTAATAGGAGGGGGAGGAAATAATATGGGAAATTGAATATAAAGTTCGTTCAAGATGGGGGTTCACTGGGACAGAATATCGTGGAGGAAAATAATATAGAAAAATTGGATACAGGTGTTCCCATACTGATAGAAATTGAATGAAATATAAAAGAATATGGTGGAGTAATCAAATTAAATTATCAGCATATAAGAAATTTTATTATTTCAATGTAATATTTAATGGAAGATGAATTACATCATATTTGTTAATGTAAATTATATTAGTATCAAAAAAGTATTATTTTAGCTGTGTATTTGAGAACAGGGGCATCATATATTAATACTTAATAAAAAATAAATATCGATCAAAATTGTTCGTTAAAACATCAGAATAAATATATGATTAAAGTAAAATAAAATATAAAATTAATAGAAAGATTTCTAATAACAATTCAAATATATATGGAGTATATTAAGGTTACTTTATTATATAAGTTATTATAATTACAATAATAATCTCATAACATTATATACATATAATTTCGGTAATAAAAATATCTATGAGCGTTGAGTAGAATTATTTTTATTGAAATAGAAAACAAAAAATCACCTCTAAATCAACTAATTTACGTAATTCACAGCCTCTAAATCAAATATTTTACGTAATTCACAGCCTCTAAATCAAATATTTTACGTAATTCACAGCCTCTAAATCAAATATTTTACGTAATTCACAACCTCTAAATCAAATATTTTACGTAATTCACAGCCTCTAAATCAAATATTTTACGTAATTCACAACCTCTAAATCAACTAATTTACGTAATTCACAGCCTCTAAATAAATCATTTTACGTAATTCACAGCCTCTAAATCAACCATTTTACACAACCTCTATTTCATCTATCGCGTCTCCTCATCGAAGCAGTAGGCCTAAGCAGACACACATCACAACCTACCCTCACCACAGCCAGACTTTTACTGACTAGAAACAAGACTCAACAACTATTGCCAAAACCACCACCAGTATTGTGTGACAGCGCCACCTACTGTGCAAAATGCTAACTAACTAGAAGAAAAAAGACCTCATTTATAAATTGTAAATCATTAATAGATGTACACGAGAGTTTATTGTATAATAAACATCAGATATTACATTTATAATAGCCAATTAATAAAATATGGGCAATTTTAATGAAATAATAACCGTGGAAATTAGTAACTTTGTTGAGAACTGGGGAGAATAGAAAATTTCCAGATTTCTTTTTTGAACTTTCCTTTAGGAAAAAAAGGTCATTCATAGTCTGTAGGTGAAAACAGAACAAATATTTTCTTTCATTTTCCTCGAAAAATGGAATTTTTGTTCGGATCACACATAGAAAAAATAAATAATATTTCATTATAACCAGACATCTTTCTTCGGGAAATGACAAAATTTCAGTAAAAAACGCGTAGATTTTCTATAAAATCACTGCGAATAAAATTATAGAAATAATTATTATTATTAACAAGAGAGAATGCATATATGGATAAGTATATATTATTATAACAACACTGTCAAAAATAGAGTCAGTGGCCAGATAATGTACTGTAATGAATATTTATTATAGTGATTGATCAAAATTATTATGAAACTATGAAATTACACAATCTTAATTATTAAAGTATTATTTACTAGTTAAAGTATTATGTACTTATTAAAAGTATTAATTACTATTAAAGTATAATTTACTAACCGAAGTATTATTTACTAATAAAAGATATTATTTACTAATTAATTCAATATCATATAGATTAATAATTTAAAATTTATCACTAGTAAATTGTAATGTTGCTACCCCTTCTCCTGATGATGAATAAAAATCTTTCTATTCGAAAGCTTGAAACAAAAAAAAAATTTAACGCTGAGTTTAAATAACATCTGATAATACTAAACATCGAATATTATTTTACCGACAAGTAGTTTATATTCTATGCACATGTGCTTTGACTAAGAGTGTCAGTAACTTTTTCTTCCTATGATCGTAGAGTTAGCTTGGTGATGCGTGCGGCAGCTATCAGAGATAGCGGAGTAGCTTATCTTTATTGCTATCTTCTTATCAGCTGAGTATTGGCTCTATAACTGACCTACCATTGTGATTAAAACTATAAAGAAAGAGCGCGACATGTATTATTATTTAGAATATGAAATTATGGCTAAGGTAGATATTAGATTATTTGTGTGTTTAATAATAATCAAAATAAACAATTTAGTTATAAAAAAATATAGCAAAAATAAAGCTATAAATAGTGGACGGATTAAATATTATTTCAATATATTATTAAGCATATAAATAATATATACATATAACAATATAAATAATACTGAGAATTTTCCTTATATTTTATTAGTTATATATTTATAATCTATCCATAGTTTTTCCTGTAAAATATCAACCAATTTTACCTCCTGAATCAACCAGACTGTTTTCACAGCTCACCACAACCATCTCTCTCTCTCTCTCTATCGCCCATATCATTTCCTCTCAGTGGCCATGGTAACCATCTACACCTGCACGCCTCATTCCACTCATTGTGATGGTTAGGTGACTGTTCACATTGTCTGTTGTTACAGAGATTTATGGCAATGCAGGTACAATAAACCTCACTGCTAGGGTGAACTAACAATTAACAGAAGTAAATAACGGATCAAAATTCCAAAAGGTTATTATAAAACAAACGTATCAAAATATGAATATATTTGAACATTTTGATGCATTTATTTAAAGAATAATCCATTGAAATTTGTTTCTGGTAAATGTTACTTTACCCTACACAATACATATTAGTAGGGTTAAGAACTTGTGACAATATGCTTTTTAAATCATAGATCTTAAGAATATCATACACGAAAAGAAATGGTATCAAATACAATATGCCGCTGGTTTAGAACGATTCAATCTTATGTATTTTCCCCATCTATAATATTTTCAGGATCTATGATTTTAAAAGCATATTGCCACAACCCTACATATTAGGAAATAAATAATTGGACGAAGGCCAGCGAACCATATACGTATTTCATAAACAAAAACTAATTCTTTTTAATAAACAAGTTTATGTATATTTAAATAATCAGTTTTACTTGAGAGTCTAGTAAGAATGAATGGTAATACCTAAAAAGGCGTATTTATATCTAAACTAAATTTCCATATATGAAGTAGCTACATGAAATATTGCCATTAAATGTTACTGATTAGAAAATATATAATTATTATCCCTTTCAAACACCAAGTTGTGATAAAATATACAGGGTGGGGCGTAAGTTTGGAAGCAAATGAAAGTGCATATTATAATCCAACGAAAAATATATTTAATAATTTACAGTTATGTATTATTACATAAGGGTTTTAAGAATTCAAAAATCATAAATTTATTCAAAATGTCCCCCTTGTTTTTAATAACAGCCTCAAATCTCCTCCGAACTCCTCCTACTGCGGCAGGCAACTGTTCTTGTGAAATTTCCTTCCAAGATCTCTGGAGCGAACGCTTTAAATCATCCACACTGCGATGGAATTTACCACAGGCCTTTGATTCAAGAATGGACCATACCGAAAAGTCCATAGGATTAACATCAGGGGAGCAGGGAGGCCACATTTCTTTGGACTAAAACCGTGGAAGATGGTCATGGCACCAGTTTTGAGTGGCATTTGCAGTATGTGAAGTCGCGCCGTCTTGCTGAAATGTCCATAGAGTGTCATTACCGAAGTGATCCTTATCTGACTCCAACATTGGCGTCAAAATATTCTCAATATAACATTTAGCATTGATTTTGGCGCCTTGTTCCACAAAAATTAAAGGAGATCTCCAAGTTTCTGAAACGGCGGCCCAGACCATTACTGAAGAAGGTTTCATGGTTCTGTGGACAGTTTTTTGGTTGTATGGGATGTCTTTTGCACTTTTACCAATTATTCTGTCATTCCTCCGGTTGTGAGCCATTTCAACTGTGAAAATTTTTCGTTAGACCAAACAATTTCACCAGCCGTGCCAGACTTCAATTCTCTCAGAAGTGCTTTGCTTCTCTCCAATCTCTTTTTCTTTACAGCTTCTGACAGAGTCTGTCTCTTTTGGAGGGTGAAAGAGGACATCTTTAGGTCTTCTTTGACAACTCTTCTCATTGTTCTGGAACTCACATTAGCTGTTTTGGCTAACAATCGTATTGACCTTTTCGGGTTCCTCCTGATCTTCTCTCGGGCACATTTTATCAGTTGTTTGGTGCGTTGTGAGCGTGGTCTACCACTTCTTGGACGATCAGTCAAGTCTCTCCTCTCATTAAAACGCTTCACACACTTCCAAACAGTCGATCTTGCTATTGAGAGAGTCTTTGAAATGACGGAATCTGACTTCCCGGCACGGTGTAGAGCAATAATGGCTTCTCTTTTGTCTGACATTTTTGAATTGACTAAATTTTTGTAAAAAATAACACTGCCACGTCATAATGTAGTGTCTCTACTATAGTTCAAACCCTATCACCAACTTAGGAACTTATTTTTAAGAATTATATTAATGTTTGAAAAATTGCTTCCAAACTTACGCCCCACCCTGTATAGTAGCTACAGAATAGTAATACTCTTCCAAACAACATGCAGTTGACAAGTTGGCAACCATACCTCAGAATCTACCAAACTCAACCCGTTTTCTTGCAGCTAACCACTAACTGCTTCTGTAAGATAAGGAATCAACCACAGTGCAGTTATATCCGCTACAGATGCAATTGTCGAAAATCGTAAATCGACGACATCATTTGATATATGGACCTCTTGATATATGGTCCAGGGGGTCCAAATATCACATGATATTTCAAACCACGGGTTCACACATTGTAACAATATATGGACAGCTTATACTCCATTTCTGGTGCTATATATACCACTTCGAAACATTTTGACGAATGTTGTTTCTTAAAGATTCAAACCGTAACGTAGTTTGTTTTATCCGCTAGTTTGTTGTACAACACACTTCATGATTGTTTATTGACCTTGTATTCGGGTTCGTGGGGCAGCACTCTCCCGATATACATATATTTGATGCTACCTAGTGTTATGAATTGGATCAAGGGGGGGGGGGGTCGAAATATCATGGGGCTGGTCCCCCCCCTCACGGCCCAAACAAATATCGTGCGGGTCCAAATCCCATTTGACAGACCCGATAATTTAATTATCGAAGAGAACCATGAGTCAAATAAACCCTTTATATCATTTATTTAGCTTAAATAACAATGTTATAAATAGAACCTTTATATAATTTATCTTAAAGAATCATGTTTCAAATAGTCCCTATATACTCTATATTTTTCTCCATAATACTTTAACAAATAGATACAGTAGCTAATACCAGCATATAATTTTCCCTACATTGACTGGTGAATTTCTCGTTCTATTTAAAGTACAAAGCGAATAAATTTAGCACATTTTTCCTTCAAATAATACACCACCATAAAAAAATAAAGTCTATAAATAATTATCTTGTTAATTTATTTTGTAAGGTAAAATTATAATGCTCATAACTAGAAAATAGTATTTAATAAGACTTCTTAATCGATTTGCGAAGCTATTTTCTTGATTTTTTTATGGGACATATGCTCCCACTTGGATTATCCATTGGGATGTATTGTCCCACTAGGCTCCTGGACCAGCTAGACCAAATTACTGATTTGTTCTGTAGTTCTCTAGTTTTGATGCATCTGCTGAATTAGTTGAACCAGCAAAGTACAATTTTGCGTATAATTGGAATATATTTTCCCATTGTATAATAAAAGTGGTATATTAATTGTAATAGTAATTCCCATGTGAGACAATAAAAAAATATTGAATAAATACCGTAAAAAAAATATTGAATATGTACTACTCACGAATTACAAAACTCCAAAAAGCATGTACAATTAACTTACAAAGATTGTTCTATCATAAGAATACCTCACATATTATTGAAACTGTATAAATAATTAAATATCAATAATTAACTCATTTTTCATTAGTACCTGCAACCTCTGGCAATATGACGATCTTTGATGCAATAAAATTAGTATATAGAAATTCAAAATTAGTAGTTACGCATCTTGCAGCATCACAAGAGTCACTACTACATGACTATGAGCTGATTCAAGGCATTTCTGTGACATTTTAGCCTATTTTTATATAAATGAAATTAGGCGGGACGTTTTATCCCGATCGGTGCAAAAGGTAACAATCTACCTTGAGTGTTACCAATCTACCTTATAAGGTTATTTACTCTGTCTTCAGTCTCATGAATTCACCTTTCAGCAAAGAGCACACTACTATTTTTCCTTAGTGCATTTTTTAGGTAGCGAATAAACCGCCGCGTTTTCACCAACTAGCATAGATTGAATTTTAAGAAGCGTTAGTGCCTTAGTGAGACTCAGTCACCACTAGATAACCTGTACTCACTATGAGGTATAACCATGCCTGGGGGCAGTGAGCGGGCATTAGTAGCCCAGGGCATAGCGGTCAGTATTAAGTAGCGTGCAGGTAGAAAGAACCCACAGAGATGTGCGTAAAATGTACCACTTTAACACTCTATTGTTTTCAGTATCCAAACTATCTTGGCAATACATTGAATTCGAATAAAAAATACTAAAAATAAGTAGAATTCATTATTTTTTTTTAATGGGGAATGATTGTTTTTTAGAAATATCTACAATTTAATTAAACATTTGAAAATAGAATAATGGTGAAGTAGAACAAAAACATAATTAAAATAGTGCAAAGTGATATAATAATACCCAAATAATTTTGAATAAATAATTATATATTTGTTAATAGTTATAGGAGACTAACTCGACAAGAAGACATTTTAAGTCTCTGAAGCCTTCGTGGTATTCCGTCTTCAAGGGAAAGATTTGATGTGACTTATATTCTACCTACTCATTTCAATCATACATAACTACCTTTTTTTTCTCATATATTTCCTAACTTTTTTATAAACTATCTTATATGTAGTAGCTATTTTTTAACAATTTGCTAAGTGACGGAATATGTTGTACAAGGAACAACCAACCTATTTGCTTCAATATAAAAGTCTCTAACTATTCTGAACTATGTTGAAATTACTAACATCACTTTACTGTTAACTAGTAAGTAACTAACATCACTTTACTGCTAACTAACATCACTTTACTGCTAACTAACATCACTGCTCAATTTAACTATCACCACTCTTAACATTACTAACAATAGCACAATCTAAAACTGTTACTCTCCTAACAACTTACTCATCACAACCAAACAAATACGAACAGTTGTTGTTTATTGTGTCCCTTTACGGACCTCAATGTTCGTTGCAAGAGTACGGACAAACACACGAACACACACACACACATTGTATCGCACACGACGTACGCACTAACTCACGCCAAATGTTGCAAGGAGCAGCGTGAGATATGTGGTGTGTATTTGCCATGAGAAGGGCATGTCAAGGGAAAAAAAAGGAGGCGTTGTAGGTACAGTCAGGTGAAGAATTGTACAGGTAGATAACTGTACATTGTACAGAGCAGCTTGTATCTTCCTGTATCTTTTTATTGGTTTGATGCAGGTTATACACACTGGCTGTATCTTTGTCCTGTATCTTCACATTGATGTGATGCAGGTTATACACACTGACTGTATCTCTGTCTTGTATCTTCACATTGATGTGATGCAGGTTATACACACTGGCTGTATCTTTGTCCTGTATCTTCACATTGATGTGATGCAGGTTATACACACTGACTGTATCTTTGTCCTGTATCTTCAAATTGATGTGATGCAGGTTATACACACTGACTGTATCTCTGTCTTGTATCTTCACATTTATGTGATGCAGGTTATACACACTGGCTGTATCTCTGTCTTGTATCTTCACATTTATGTGATGCAGGTTATACACACTGGCTGTATCTTTGTCCTGTATCTTCACATTGATGTGATGCAGGTTATACACACTGACTGTATCTTTGTCCTGTATCTTCACATTGATGTGATGCAGGTTATACACACTGGCTGTATCTCTGTCTTGTATCTTCACATTGATGTGATGCAGGTTATACACACTGACTGTATCTCTGTCCTGTATCTTCACATTGATGTGATGCAGGTTATACACACTGGCTGTATCTCTGTCTTGTATCTTCACATTGATGTGATGCAGGACTGGCTCAGCGCTGTATCTTTGTCACAGCTTCCCATCGAATACCTTAAAGCTGAACTAACCCAGACATACATAGTCTTTGTGCAACAGGAAGAGTGAGTGAGCTAGGGAGAGTGAGTGAGAGCTATAGGGAGAGTGAGTGAGAGCTATAGGGAGAGTGAGTGAGAGCTATAGTGAGTGAGAGAAACAGGTAGCTATAGTTTGTTATTCAAATGGTTATATCTCTAACAACTACAGTATATAAGTTATACTAAGGAAATGAAATTATAAAGAAATCAAAAGAATTATCTAATATAACATGCCTCTCTTCATCATTTATAGTAGCTATTCAACATAATATAGCAGTATTCCATATCATTCTATCAAAGTATATACTCATGGTTTTAGCAAGGTAAAGTATAGATGATAATTCAGTTTATAATGAATACAATAGCCACAATTGTTATTCAAAGGCGAGATAGATTTGAGATAAGTGCTACAGTCCAAAATAACGAAATATCACAGTTATTAACTAACTAAATATATCAAAACAAACTAATGTTCCTGACTACTGTATACTATCACTGCAACCTTCACTTTTCAACCACTTATCAGATTAGGAAATAATTGACCAGTTATGTACATAGTTCTTTATGACACTCAATGTGAAAAATCGGTGGCCGGAAATTTCGGTCTCGGAATTATAAATGACCTCTCAACAAAAATTACCGTTATGTAGTATGGTGTATTCGCTAGTTTGTTGTACTGCTCACTTCATGATTGTTTAATAACCTGGAAGGGGGTTCGGGGGTGGCACGCCCCCTCCTCCCTACTACATCTATTCATAAGTTTTATTTATACCTGAGACCGAATATTCCGAGACCAAGATTTCCACTCAAATCTCATGTTAAATAAATGTCAAAACACGTCAAAATTACTAATGTTACGTATCATTTTACAACAGTTATTGATGTTATCCGCTTTTAATAAAAAAACTACACATTTTAGTACTCACAATTTCAACTTTTTCTATTATTGTTCTATAATAACACCATTATAAACTGAGACCGAATTTTCCCGAGAACGAATTTTCCAAAACCGAAATTTCCTAGAACTGAAAAATCACACCACACATTTGGAATAATTTAATAAGTTGAGTATTTATATTGTAACCTATAAACAGTAATCATAGTTATAAAAGAAACAAAATAATAGTTTGGTAGTCACTTATTATAATAATTAAATTATTTAAACCCTCTGATATGAATTGTTTTCAGGATATTGTATGTATGTATTTAAACAGTTTTTGATTTTTTTTTCATTACTACAATATGTTGAATTTATTGCATTACTTTACATGGTTTAGGTTTAATAAGGATGATACTAACAATAAATTGAGTATGATTTAAATTACGGAAGATCCTGTACTAGTACTATCTGTCAAAAAGATTTAGGAACAACTCTTCATTACTTTATTTAATAAAAATATACACGGTTACAAATATAAACTAAAAAAAATGTATTTTTTTAAATTATGAATACATAGAACTTATGTAGGTACTTTAATATATTTCTGCATCATATTCGTACTGTATTCACATAAATTCTTGTAAATACGTACTACGAATGTTTGAGCAAAAGTGATATTAAAAAAAATAATATTTACCAGATTAAATTTGAAAACTGACGACTGTCCAAAAACAGATTGAATATTTGATTTGACTGCATAATTAAAGAATAACATTTTAACATTATAATAACCCTGCACATGCATAATTTCATGTGAACACATATACCATACCATGTGGTTCTTACTCATTTGAAACATGTGCATACCGTGTATATTTTTTTGGAAATGTATATCATATGTATTACATATTTTCATATACATGTGGTTTTACATAAAAATTTGGTAAATTACGAGTGATTAACATATGTTATAAGTATGCATTTGACAAATTGCTATGAATGTGGTAAGTTACGTATGGTAAACACCTGTTACTAGCTTAGTAGTATAATGGTAATTGATATGTGGATATGATGCGGTCAATTAATATGTATACAATCTATATTTAATATTGTTTATAACTTTTATATGATGGCATGACCACATGTTTCCTATGTATTCTAAAGATAGTTAGGTCAATTTAATGCGTGTTAAACATATTTCTACTGGTTCTAGCAAATTTCGGTCTCAGTTTATAATGGTGTTATTAAAGGACAATAATAGATAAAGTAGTAATCATGAGTACTAAAATGTGTAGTGTATTTATTAAAAGCAAATAACATCATTAACCATTGTAAAATGTTACGCGATATTAGTATTTTTGACATTTATTTAAGTTGAGATTTGAGCGGAAAATCAGGTCTCGGAAATTTCGGTTTCGGAATATTCGGTCTCAGGTATAAATAAAACTTATGAATTAGATGTTAGAGATTAGATTAACCCCCCTGCCAGGTCATTAAACAATCAGGAAGTGTGCAGTAAAACAAACTAGAGGATACAGCGAACTACATAATGATCATTTATGTTGATAGGTCATCCATAATTTTGAGACCGAAATTTCAAGACCGAATTTTCCGAGATCGAAATTTGCGGCCACCATTTCTATATATTGTATTGCTCAATTATAACCAATAATTAACCGCATGGTAACCATATGTGTATACAATTTTTTGCAAAGAATATGATATAATTGAAATAATTAGAATACCAAATTCCTTCAATATTGGCTATCAAAATCAGATAATAATTTAATTAAAATGATATAATTGTACAGAAATTTTATAGAGAATTTGGGCTGATTAACGTATTAATTGGAACCGATATGAATAGCATTACAGCAACTTATTTGTTAGCAATGTCCCGCCAGAAAATAATTATCACACTAGTGTACTTGCCTGCTAAAAAATACATTTTTCAAAAAAAAGACGAAATCTACAATTTATCATCCACACTTTCGACCGATGCAATTAAATCACATGTGGTTAGAATTAAACTACAGAATATACATAAAATCATCATCATTATTAATAATTAATTTAAAGTTCTTTTTCACAAATCACAGTAATCTAATTTTCTATTAGTTACAAATCTTACAGATTTGTCATCTTGTGCCCATACCAATTATGAAATATCTACAAGCATTACAATTAATAAAGTTTTAATTTGGAAATGTGAAATTAGTAAGTTGTCGAAAATTCGTAACAAATACACTTTTCTTCAACTGTACATAATATTCGAAACCAATTTATTATTTCCAGTCCAATAATTTCTAGCTAATTGTAAAGTGCGTGAAAATGTTACGGCCTTGCTCCCCACTTCCGTGAATTGCCGGCAACTTATCCAGTCATCAAGTGAATAACAGATAGATAATGAATTAGTAGGATGAATTAATGAAGTATCGGACAGTTACGCATTTTCAGTCATAATTGAAAAAACGATATAATTATTATTATTTTATCTTTATTCTAATTGGTATCCATTATACATGCAGGCATCATAAATACCAATAAAAAATTATTCTTATATCGATTTTTTTCTTTTATAAAGTTTAACTGACAAATTCGTAATTTACTTCGTATGAAATTACCGTTCGTGTCTTCAATACGATTGAATGGACACTATATACATATAGTATATATATTTTACATTGAAAAAAAAATACAGCCGAACTGTAAATTAAGTTGTTTCGATATGGATAATCTATATTGAGCTAACTATATTTTTAAAATATATTTATAATGTATAGATGAGACATGTGAAATATAATTAACTATATAAATGTAAGCAGTTGATTCACAATAAAAGTACTTAAAAAGTCAAATTAATACAAAAAATATAATTTTTACACTTTACCTTAAGTTACAATATAAATTAATGAGTTATCATATGTAGCTAAAAAATAGAAAATAAAATCATAACCTATAAAATCTGGCTCATGAGTACAGATATAAATATTTAAAAAGGTGACTGCAAGAATACCACCTGAATAATTTAGAGGGCAATGATTTACTAGTGCCACAAACTGTACTGTCTTCTACTCTCCACTCTTTACTCTCATTAAAATATATGGGTGATAATGAATACCTATGAATAAGATAACGTATGTACAATATAAAGAAGTAACATTCTTTAGAATATTATCTAATGAAAATCAGTCCAAACATGAAATACTGTCAGCGATTTAAAATCATTTGGAAATTATATAATTTAAAATCATTTAAAATATTTTATGATATAAAATCATTTTGAATATTATATAATTTAAAATAATATGAATATTAATTAAATTTAAATTCATTTGAAGTTTGTTTATTTTAATATTTATTTAATAACAAGTATAATTAATTGTAAGGAAAATTGATAAAAGAAACAATAATTAGATAAATACATAACTTATATTAAAACACTAAAACGTTAGTAAAAGCAACTCAAATTACAAATATATATATATATATAATTTGAGATAGGGGAATATTTATAATTTTCATATATAGTCGAAAATGTGGGAACGTTCGATAACTCAGATGTTACCCTGCACTTAAAATTATATTGCACAGCATACAATCTTTTTGGCACAATATGCTTTAAGTAAATAAAAACAAACAATGGTGTGTTTTATAGAGCTCTATTAACTCTCAAACAGAAGTTAGGGTATCACAATGCAGTACAAAATAGCAATAGAAAACTCGTCATTATATTAATGGGTAAATTATCGAAATATTAATGAATTAATTCATTAAACCTGTTATTAAAAATCATTTCTGATTAATATTATATTAACAAATAATTAATTATCAGTTCAACTTCATTGTAGATACATAATTCAAAAGGTGCATTGATTGTTATATAACAGTTTAATTGTAGATATACAATAGAATTTACATTCAACTTTTTTACTACGGTAAAGTTTCAATAACCATATGCTAATTAGATACCATATCAAAATTTCAATGTTATAATTATAAAAAAGCTTTAAAATATAATTTAATACCCATATTTGGATACGATTTTTCAATTACTTATTTGCATTTTCATCTTACATTTAATTAATATCTGGTAAATGTTGCTTTACCATATAAATATATTTCCAACTCGTCATTACTTTGAGTTAGTTAGGCTTTACAGGGGATATCTCAGTGCCATGTGAAGCGGGGGGCGGGGTAAGTCGAGGGGTACAACGGGGGTTTGGGGCTATATTGATTATACCCCCCCCCCCTCCCTCCTCCAGCCCATACCTATATTGGTTGCAATTCAGGAGGAAGGATAGCAAGAGAAAGGATGGAGAGCAAGGGAAGGAGTAAGCTTGCTACGGAATAGAACACAGCCAGAAATTTAAACAGTGAATAGAGTTGGTAATATTATGAGGAATTAAACATACTTTATCATTGATAATTCTTAATAATGATTAGGTAGCGGAATCATTAAAGCATTTATTATAAAACTTATTTGGGAATGAGTCGAACGACTGATGGTTTAGATTGAATATTAATGCCTTGCATAATAAAATACTGTATTGAGTAGTTAAAATAAAGGCATACTTATTGATATTTCTTTTATACAAACATATAAGGCATACTTACTGATAAATCTTTTATACGAACATATAAGGCATACTTACTGATAAATCTTTTATACGAACATATAAGGCTTACTTACTGATATATCTTTTATACGAACATATAAGGCATACTTACTGATAAATCTTTTATACGAACATATAAGGCTTACTTACTGATATATCTTTTATACGAACATATAAGGCATACTTACTGATATATCTTTTATACGAACATATAAGGCTTACTTACTGATATATCTTTTATACGAACATATAAGGCATACTTACTGATATATCTTTTATACGAACATATAAGGCTTACTTACTGATATATCTTTTATACGAACATATAAGGCTTACTTACTGATAAATCTTTTATTCAAACGAATAAGTCTTATTTGCTTATATATTTTTCACTCAGTAGTTATATATAAGGCTTACTTACTTCAATATTTTCGATTCAGAACACATAAGGCTTACTTACTTACATATCTTTTATAATTCAGACTATAACTCAAAGGCGACTCCACATCTGTGGATATTGAAAATAGAAAAATGAATTCTTTTGTTAGCTGATGTATGGTTGTTGTAAATTATTTTCCGGTTGAAAAGCCAATGTACACTTGTGAATAACTCTGTAACCTGTATATCAACAATCTGACAGCCTTTATAAAACTAAACTAATTTTGAATATCATCTAAGGATATAATCGTAATAACTTTTGAAATATATGTTTCTAGTTCATGTCCCTATTTCACTCAAGACGCGAACTAAAAACCGTTCATGTCCCTAATTGATTAAGGGACGTGAACTAGGAAAGAGGTATTTTTTATATAATATATTAACAAATAAGAAAAATTGTAATAATTTGCCGAATTTCAATTTCATATATTCATTCTCTGGTATTATTTGTATATGTAGTAAGAAACTATATTTTCTGTCAATTAATATTTTTTAGTGCAATATATTTTAATCAGATAAAAAGATAATTAAATCTAAATTTTTTTTAAATACCCCCTTCCTAGTTCACGTCCTCAAATGAAATAGGGACGTGAACTAGGAATTTACCCTGAAATTAATTAATATTTTAATATTATTTTCACTATGTTTCCTTACGTTATTTGTTTGTAAATTGTTTAAATCAATCCGTTATATTATGAGTAAATCGAAGATATTTAAATACCAGTAACACTATTAACCGTGCTATCAATATACATACATAAATATTTCGTACCGACGATTTATTTACTAACATTTCACAACAATAAATAAAATAACAGGCCTTTCCTTTCATTAACACCAACAGTTGTTTATTAGGGATATCGATAGTTTATTATACTTCACTAAAATGACGAGTGTACCATTTGTGTATGAAATAAATGTGAACACTATACCACCTGCTGCGAACTATGAAAAAAAAACATTAAAACAACAATCATAGTGTTATTTCACACCTGTTTTCACTGTTAGTTATGACCAATTCATATCGAATAGTTATCTGAAGTCAATGATCTTTGTAAAGAGGAACTAGGGAGTATAGTATAATATGATATTTTCTTTGCTATATTATTTTGGTGGTCAGTCGATATTCGACAGTTTGTAGATATTTATTTCATGGTCAGGGTGTGTAAACCTTTCACAAAGACATTTTTAGCAGGATGGTTAAAATGGGGATAATTATACCCCGTGTTTTTCTTTGAATCCAGATGATACAAAAGTAGGGTAAGTTACGAATTATCGGACAGTTCCACATTTTGATCATATGAGAAAAAATGACCTAATTTGACATTTTAACTTGTTATCTCAATTAGTATTTAAATAAAGAGTTAAAATGTTTTTTTTCTTTCTTATTTTGATTTTTAATATTTTTTCTATGTGATCGAAAATGTGGAACTGTCCGATAATTCGTAACTTACCCTAAATAGATCACATTTCACCATAGCATTAATTTTATTGAGAGAATGTTTACGAAAAATACTGAAAATATTCCTAAATTCCTTCTTCGTCGGACTGTTTGACAGCAACATTGAGGGACACGCTTAAAAATATTAAAGAATAATTCATATAAGGTTGTATTTACTAGAAATTAAAAGAACAGGTTAAAGTGCCTTTATTTCTAATAATAATTATATCGTAGTTGAAATTAAAGTAATTTAATGTAGTAAAATAAATTCTTACAGTTTATAGACAACAACTTTCATTCAATGTAAAAACTGTTCGTTTTTAGTTGAAACCTATATTAAATAATAAAATTGAAGAAATTCACATGGAATAAAGAGCAACATCAGTTATAATCCATCGTTCTGAGTGTAATTACATAATAAAAAAGGAATAAATAGTACGTCATTGACTCCAATTTAGAGCATATGTTTATAATTAAAAAACAATGCTTCCTCTGTGTGTAGAATTCTAACTTTAAGTATTAATTGATGAAAACAAATATGTAAATAGTGGAAAAGAATACACAAAAAATAGGCCATATTAAACCGATGTTCAAAATAAGTAGAACATTTCTTTGACTAACAATTTAACCTTAGTCACCTCATAAATTAATTTAATTTATATGATATTATATAACTCAAAAAAAAAAAAAAAAAAAAAGAATTTACCAAAGAAAGACCACTTTCCTTTATTTTCCAATACTAAATGAACTTAAAATTGATAGTTAAAAAATTAAATTGTTATTATATTGCAATAAAAATATATAAGTAAATAATTATTTTCTTGTACGATAAAACAAAAATAATAGGCGTCAATTTATTAATTTAGTGGGGGTTTAACATCTGCTTCGGAACCAAAGGCCATATCGCAGACGTTAAAAAAATTAATACAAGGGACTGAAAGAAGCAGTCAGAATGGAAAGTGAATCCATGAACAAAGTCACCTACCCCGGTCGGTGACAATGCTAATTGCTCATGGATGTAGAAAAGCTACACCGTTAATGCAGTCACTTACCAAGGAATGTGACGAAAAGGGACACCAGCACCGGTAGCTGCACTCACTGATGGAAGAGGAAAATGAAGAGGTGATAGTAAATGAAGCCTACCTAAAACAAAATCTAAGACTTCGTAGTTGGAGAGCACAACCCTAGCGCTATCCTCTAAAACTGCAAGTAGCTTCCGTTGAAAAAATGATAAACATGGTAGAACTGGAAAAAGATTTAATGCGTTATCCAAATCACATCACAATAAAAGTATGTCTCACAATATCAGTACAGTCAATAAATATGAAATTAGGACTATTCCACATTGAATATGATTCACAACCAACAATAGTGAATATGACTAATAATAGTGAATGTGACTCACTCAACAATAGTGAATATGACTCACTCAACAATAGTGAATATGACTCACTCAACAATAGTGAATATGACTAATAATAGTGAATATGACTAATAATAGTGAATATGACTAATAATAGTGAATGTGACTCACTCAACAATAGTGAATATGACTCACTCAATAATAGTGAATATGACTAATAATAGTGAATATGACTAATAATAGTGAATATGACTAATAATAGTGAATATGACTAATAATAGTGAATGTGACTCACTCAACAATAGTGAATATGACTAATAATAGTGAATATGACTCACTCAACAATAGTGAATGTGACTCACAATAGTGAATATGACTCACTCAATAATAGTGAACAGGACTCACTCAACAATAGTGAATGTGACTCACAATAGTGAATGTGACTCACTCAATAATAGTGAACAGGACTCACTCAACAATAGTGAATGTGACTCACAATAGTGAGTATGACTCACAATCGTGAATATGACTCACTATCCATGAAAGCAGTCAAATTAACAGTGGGTGGAGTGCAGTGCACCAAATAATAAAAAACTCTAATCACAGGTACAACAGCTCCCCCCCCCCCTAGACTGTATGGGGGGGGTGTAATTAATTTGTTGACTACCGAATGGATCGGTAGCAATAATGATGTTAAAACTGGATATCAATAACTACGCTATTTATAATTTAAGTAACCTAGATACTTTAGTTGTGAGAATTAAATATATATACGATGTCTATTAACGAAATATATAATGAAAAAGAATGAATAATATAAATTAATAACTAATATACCTATTACCAGTAATAAAATGTGATAATTTATTATGGAATAATATTGGAATTAAATAGGTAACTGATCCTTATTATAAAAGTCAATGGGATGCATAAATAATATTTATTTCATAAATTTATATTGAATAAATGATATACATTAAATAAATCGCCTTCTAACAGTTATTTGAACTTTAAGAAGATTGGGAGAACTTTTGCAAGGAATTAAAAGAATATTATTTCTTTTAATTCCTAGCTATATAAAGTATTTATTATATTTATTATATCAAGTCATTTAAATTGAGTAGATACTTAGAAATAAAGTCATAATAAAATAAAAGTATTGACTATGAAACGTATAAAAAAAGTCATTCATCTTGCAATTATAAGTAAAAGTTGATTTACTAAAGATTTTCATACAATTGAGTAATTCAAAAAGAATTTCACTTCATATAATTAAATAAATATATATTTTCAAATATGTAATTTTAAAGAAAAATCTTTATATCAACTCTGAGTCATTGATCGATATATTGTGGATAAAAATCTATTGTGGATAATAATATATTGTGGATAATAATATATTGTGGATAATAATCTATTGTGGATAATAATATATTGTGGATAATAATATATTGTGGATAATAATATATTGTGGATAATAATCTATTGTGGATAATAATATATTGTGGATAATAATCTATTGTGGATAATAATCTATTGTGGATAATAATCTATTGTGGATAATAATCTATTGTGGATAATAATCTATTGTGGATAATAATATATTGTGGATAAAAATCTATTGTGGATAATAATATATTGTGGATAATAATATATTGTGGATAAAAATATATTGTGGATAAAAATCTATTGTGGATAATAATATATTGTGGATAATAATATATTGTGGATAATAATATATTGTGGATAATAATATATTGTGGATAATAATCTATTGTGGATAAAAATCTATTGTGGATAATAATATATTGTGGATAATAATATATTGTGGATAAAAATATATTGTGGATAAAAATCTATTGTGGATAATAATATATTGTGGATAATAATATATTGTGGATAATAATATATTGTGGATAATAATCTATTGTGGATAATAATATATTGTGGATAATAATATATTGTGGATAATAATATATTGTGAATAATAATATATTGTGGATAATAATATATTGTGGATAATAATATATTGTGGATAAAAAATGATGTTTAAAATAAGTGTTGGAAGCATTTATTTTAATTAAACAACCTATAGATTACTATAATAAATTGAACGACGTGAACACTTGCAGTGTTATTTGAATGCCAGGTAATTGAGATATATCTTATTAGATGAGTAACTAATTAAAATAATCGGTTATTTACTTTAATCAGTAATTTATCAGACTGTAAATAAATTTCATAATAATTAATTATTATATTATTTATTTTTCATTAAATAGCGTTCGGATATGTTCACATTCATACAATATACAATCACATTCATACAATATAGAGTCACATTCATACAGTATACAATCACATTCATACAGTATACAATCACATTCATACAATATACAGTCACATTCATACAATATACAGTCACATTCACACAGTATACAATCACATTCATACAGTATACAATCGCATTCATACAACATACAGTCACATTCATACAGTATACAATCACATTCATACAACATACAATCGCATTCGTACAACATACAGTCACATTCATACAGTATACAATCACATTCATACAACATACAATCGCATTCGTACAACATACAATCACATTCATACAACATACAATCACATTCATACAACATACAATCACATTCATACAACATAGGTACAGTCACATTCATACAACATACAATCACATTCATACAACATACAATCACATTCATACAACATACAATAACATTCATACAATAAACAATCACATTCATACAACATACAATCACATTCACACAACATAAAATCACATTCATACAACATACAATCACATTCATACAACATAAAATCACATTCATACAACAAACAATCACATTCATACAACATACAATCACATTCATACAACATAAAATCACATTCATACAACATACAATCACATTCATACAACATACAATCACATTCATACAACATACAATCACATTCATACAACATACAATCACATTCATACAACATACAATCACATTCATACAACATACAATCACATTCATACAACATACAATCACATTCATACAACATACAATCACATTCATACAACATACAATCACATTCATACAACATAAAATCACATTCATACAACATACAATCACATTCATACAACATACAATCACATTCATACAACATACAATCACATTCATACAACATACAATCACATTCATACAACATACAATCACATTCATACAACATAAAATCACATTCATACAACATACAATCACATTCATACAACATACAATCACATTCATACAACATAAAATCACATTCATACAACATACAATCACATTCATACAACATACAATCACATTCATACAACATACAATCACATTCATACAACATACAATCACATTCATACAACATACAATCACATTCATGCAACATACAATAACATCGAAACAAACTAACCTATTTAACATTGCTAGTTCAGAGCGTAGTGCATACCTACCAGTTGGTAGTAAGTTAGTGTGTTCGTGTGTACGTGTCTCCCCATTAATATATGCGGGTGTCTAGTGTGCGAGGGGAGGGGGGGAGGGGGTTGGAGATGTTCCAAGAATGGCTGTGTGTCTCTATACTGACTATACATACACACAGCGCACACACACAATACATCTATAATAAAGTTTGGCCACTGCTACTCATCACTACTTTATTCATTTAATTCATATTAATAAACTAAGTATTTTATTATAAATAAGTGTTGGATACCTAACTACAGGGTGTCTCAGAAAAAAAGCAACCGAAGAAATTTTAGTTAGTGATTCTGGTCCCGTTTGGTTGGAGCATTGGCTTTTATTCCACGGTTTCTATGGTCAGAAGTTATGTTGAAATGTATGCCTGTTTCCAGTCAAATAAATTTTGCAAGAGAAGATCGTTGTTCACCAGGTATTTGCTTACACTGGTTTATAATACATGATTAAAGATATAATAAGTCGGTTGCTACTTTTTGAGACACCCTGTATATGAAAATGTCACTAGGAAACATTTATATGGTGTAAGTTTGGTATCCTGATACCAATTTCTTTTAAGTAATATTATTAGAATTAATTAAATAATTAACATTAAAAAAAATATATTATTTACATTAAAATATTAACATTGAGAATATTAACGTTGAAAATATTATTAACATTAAAAACCTTATCAACAATAAAATTATTAACATTTTAAAAATAGCTCAATAACTTTAAAATTATTATTAACATTACAAATATTATTAACATTAAAAATATTATTAACATTAAAAATATTATTAAAATTGAAAATATAATTAACATTAAAAATATTAACATTACAATACATAATTAGCAATAAAATATAATTACATTAAAGAAATAATTATCAATAAGAATATTATTTAGGTTCAAAATATATTTAACATTAATAATATCATCAACATTGAAAATATCATCAATATTTGGAATAATATTAACTTTAAAAATATAAACAATAACCTTCCGCAACTTGCGAAGGTAAAAATAAATATATTATCAACATTAAAAATAATATTAACATTAAAAATATTATTAACATTAAAAATAATATTAACATTAGAAATAATAATAACATTAAAAATAATATTATCATTAAAAATAATATTAACATTAAAAATATTAATAACATTAAAAATATTAATAACATTAAAAATAATATTAACATTAAAAATATTAATAACATCAAAAATATTAATAACATTAAAAATATTAATAACATTAAAAATATCAACAACATTAAAAATATTAGTAACATTAAAAATATTAATAACATTAAAAATATTATTATCATTAAAAATATTATTAAGATTAAAAATATTAATAACATTATGAATATTATTAACATTAAAAATATTGTTAACATTAAAAATATTATCAACATTAAAAATATTACTAACATTAAAAATATTATTATTCCTTTAACTTGACTTAGTTTCTTGCATAAAAAGGACAGATGTTCTTTGAAAGATTAACTTTTAAAGAACATCTGTCTTTTTTATGCAAGAAACTAAGTCAAGTTAAAGGAATTTTATATGCAGCAGCCCCGTATTTTAACAGAAAAACCTTAATTTTAATGTATAATTCTTTAGCCTACTCCCTCGTTATCCAATCTATAAGTGGATATGGAAAATCTTTTAACTCGCTGCACAAGCCATTGAGAACTATTTTAAACAGTATTTTGAGAATAATATTGAATATAAAAAGAAATTTTAATGGTAGGTTTTATTTATCCAATAATGATTTATATAGGAATTTATATTTATTGAAATTTGACGATGTTTATGATTATTTTTTATTGAAATTTTTTCGTAATGCTCTATATTTTAACTCGGACATTTTTAATACCTATTTTAGAGACCATATACCTACTCACTCCTACCAAACCAAATCAACTCATTTTAATGTCCCTAATTTTAGAACTGAAGTAGAAAGAAATTTTATTATTTATAGGGCTATTGATCTTTTTAATAATATTCCTGAAAATATTAAACACCCAATGTCTGATTTTAAATTTAAATTTTTTTTTAAAGAATACTGTATTAGTAAATATATTGAATGATTTTAGACTATACCACTGCATCGTCATTCTAATTTTTCGTTTAGTTTAGTATTTCATATTATGTTTTAGTTTAGGATTTTGTATATATTTTAAATTTTCATAAGTTTGTGAAACTTTTTCGGATGTAATAAAAAAAAAAAAAAATATTATCATTAAAAATATTACTAACATTAAAAATATTGTTAACATTAAAAATATTAATAACATTAAAAATATTGTTAACATTAAAAATATTATTAACATTAAAAATATTAATAACATTAAAAATAAAATTAACATTAAAAATATTATTCACATTAAAACTATTATTAACATTAAAAATAAAAATATTAATAACATTAAAAATATCAATAACATTAAAAATATCAATAACATTAAAAATATCAATAACATTAAAAATATCAATAACATTAAAATATTAATAACATTAAAAATATTATTAACATTAAAATATTAATAACATTAAAAATATTATTAACATTAAAAATAATATTAATATTAAAAATATTATTAACATTGAAAATATTAATAACGTTAAAAAATATTATTAACATTAAAAATATTATTAACATTAGAAATATTGTTAACAATAAAAATATTATTAACATTAAAAATATTATTAACATTAAAAATATACAGTACAAAATATACTGTTATATTAGAAATAAGTTTATTCAACTTTATCATAGTAAACAAATAATAATAACAATAATAAAATATATTTATCTATAATAAATTATATGGTAAATCTATATATGTATTTCAATGTACTCCATTACATTAAATTAATGAAATATGCACAGAGTTTTTAATGGTGAATCATACTAGTTATATTTTACGCAGATAACTGTATAGCATTTCTCCTTAACTTATAGATTTATATGGAGGAACTGCATACTTTATTTATGAATTGAAATAAATAAACTACCTAGATATTAAGAGTTATTCTTACCAAATAGTGGATATAAAATTAATTGTGAAAACATAAAAATGAAGTATATTTTAACTGAAAATATTCATTATAAGGTAAGTTATGAGTTATTAATCTGTTCCACATTTTTGGACACGGAAGAAAAGTATAATAATTAGTTTGTAACTTAATTGGTATCCATGATACCTGTAGGGGATCATGGAACTAATTAAAATAAAACGTAGATAATAATAATTATAATGTATTTTTTCTCCCGTGTCCGAGAATGTGGAACCGTCCAATAACACAGAACTTACCCTACATTATGTGTTAGAATGAAAAGTATTAAGTAGTATATTAGCTATGGTTGGTAATTTCGTCAGGTTATTTTGATGAGTGGAATACAACTGATCAGAAATTGTTAGTTCTAAAATTGAAAGTGACTGCTGAATATTGAATACAATTTTATCGCAGTAATGTATTTTTATCAGTGAATAAATTTGGCATTTGCTACTGAGTAAGTATTTGACTATTTTCCCTCCGAAAATGATAGCCTGGCGCGGTAATGATGGCCGACAACTTTGCTCCACAGTGCCTTCCCAGACACCAAACTGAGTAGTTGTGTACTGTATCTTCTCCTCAACACTTAACATTCTGCTACTTACCCTCACTCATGATGAAGAAGCGCCACTCATAAGCGATTTAATAGTTTCCTTGGCACTTCCACTACATTTTATAAACAAATAACACTAAAGTATGAATTTTCTCATCACTGCGCAAAATTTACTGTACTTCTCGGCAATATTGCCAGAAAGAAGATCGAACTCTAGGAGAAACAAATTTCGATATAATTCATTTTTTACTGGCATTCACAATATCAGTATTATTTTATCTATGCAACACGTTGTTAATTTTCTCCTGTTAGAAAGTGGGTATGATATTTTGAAGAGATTTTCAGCAACCATGGGAGTATTCAATTTAGCAGAGTAACACACCCTCCCCCAACAAACTTCAGTCGGATACTGAAAATGTTAACTGTCGCAAAACATTTACAAACAATAAAAATGCCTTTCTATCGCATAAATATAACGCACACATCTACAATAAAATTATAATACAGAACTTTAGATTATACGAACATTACCTTTCCCACTCTTGAGATGTTTAATTGTGTAATCAATATATCCATGTAGAAATCTCGTAAAGAATATCTACTGCGCATGCGCCACTCAGCTCCACAGGCACTTATTTTGAAATTATTAACAAACAGCAATTATCTTCTAAACCTATAGTGTGTAGGATGAGATATGTGAATTAAATCAGTCTGTCATTTTAATTATAGTTCCATTTACTACTTAGATACAGATGTAACACAATAGAAGTACCGAAACTACCAATATTCACTAGGGGACATATGTTACTTCTCAAGCTATTAATAGTTGGTGCATAACTGTTAACACTTCTATAAGAAACACCGTGAAGTGTTAATTATTAACATTAAAGAACATATTTGAAAAATATAAATGGTACCTAATTATAATTAATTTTTTTAACGTGACAGGCTACTAATATCTGTTAGTTATTTAATTTATTTTCCAGTTCAAATGTAGCCTATAGCTTTATAGTGCACTACATTGAGAATTGCAAGACCTGATCATCAAGAAAAAACACAAATCAAAGATGAAAAATTTAACTTACTCAATTGGCTTGAGCTAATTTTTTGGTTCTTCATGTTCTATCGTGTTGGGGGTTCGATTCCCCTGTATCTCTGATTTGTAATTTCTTGATATTCAGGTCTTTACAATAATTCTTCCTCTGAGTTGTCAGTAACCTAGGCAAGAAGAATTTATTCCTGGGATAATAAATCCTCCTTGACCAGGATATTCCACTAATAGATCATTCTTGCCAGGGAAATACATCATTTTATCTTTAGAGGGACCATAAAAAATGTATATATTAATGAAATTTTCTAACATAAATACTGTCATATTATTATTACTGTAGGGGGGTTTAATTATTCTAATGGTGGTTTAACGTCTGCCTCGGAACCAAAGGCCATATTGCTAACGTCAAAAGAGAATTAAGTACAAAGGACTAGATGAAGAAGTTAGAAAGGAAAGTGGATTGGTGAGCAAAGTCATCTACCACCTTCGGTGGCACGTTCATGCATGCAGAAAAGCTACTCAGTGAATGCAGTCACTTACCAAGGAATGTGCCGGAAAGAGACACAAACACACGTGGATGCGTTCACGAATGGAAGAGGAAAATGAAGAGGTGATAGTAAATGAAGCCTACATAACATAAAAATCTAAGACCTCATGATTGAAGAGCACAACTCTAGCCCTAGGCCCCTATCATCTAACATAGAAAGTAGCATGGTAAAAATAAAAAAATAATAATCCAAATTACAACAGTTCGAGCCTCAATGGATACCATCCCCCTTTTCTTCCATTCACCACAGACAGCTAAGATAGAGACCCTATAGTCAAGTAATATTAGACTAATTGATAAAATCACAGCCACAACATTCAATGATAATTGAAACAATATAAAGATAATTCATATGTATTATTTTCGATAAAAACTTATCAGCAGAGCATACTATTAAAAATATATAATAAACAAGTTTCACACTGTGTACTAATAATTTTAATATTAGAAAAATTAATATAAATTGCCATAAACTACTAGTTCAAAGAATATGAATATAATAACCAAAATTAGGAATTTTATAAGAAATATTATGAACGCAGAAAAGCTACAGAGTGTTTGTTAGATATATGTTCACACACGAGAATTTCCCTAAGGCTAAGAAAGTCAAAGAAAATAGTAGTTATTTCCTATTAACTCCTTTATTAACCTCTGTAACGTGTCAGAAAAATATCACAGATAGTACTAGAAATTAAATAACCCTGAGGTTTCTATATCTCCATTTGAAGAGCATCAAAATTCATTCTGTTGTAAGAGATCAATTCATAGCTCCGGTAAATCCACTGGAATCAGGAATCTCTCCAGTTACAGTCTCCATAGTTTCCTGCAGAAGAGATAAAAATAATTAATTTTGAAGAGTAAAGGGCCGTACACACGTAGGTTTTTTAAGTCTTTCCAGCAGACTTTTTGCTAAGCTCCTCCTACTTTTTCAACAATATTTTTTAATCATTTAAGAAAAAACAATAAAAATTGTTATACATTTTAGTTGGTATCCATGATACCTGCAGATATCATAGATACCAACTAAAATAAATAACAATTTTATTGTTTTTTCTTAAATGATTCAAAAATATTGTTGAAAAAGTAGGAGGAGCTTAGCAAAAAGTCGGGTGGAAAGACTTAAAAAAACCTACGTGTGTACGGCCCTTTATTGGGTAAAGTTTCATTACTCTGACAAATACAGTGGTCAGAAATTGGGTTTAATATATATCATGATTATAGGGTTGTGACAATATGCTTTTAAAATCACAGATCCTGAGAATATTATAAAACACATACCATGTTAATATTGGAAGATGTAGATGGTTCTTCACATCAACCCCTAACTAATGTCGGATAAGCTAGTTCCTATACCAACTGTTACTAATTACCTGATTTCTCGCTTCCCACTCTGCATTCTCTTGCATCTTCTTCTGTCTATTTCGTTCTCTCTTCTCATCAGCTCTCTTCATCTTCTTCTGCACCTGATTATTGTAACTAACGATGAATGTTTTCATATCACCGTAGTCAGCCGGTTTAGCATCCATCAGATCTTGAGGAACAGTTACATCTGATGCAAAATGAATAGATTGAAGAAGGATTAGCTAGCTACTTTACGAACATCAAAATTTTCATTTTAAATTATTATAGGAGATGATTAATTTGCTAATAGTAAATTTTGATTGCGATTTGGAACTGAATGCAACATCTCAATTTTAAATGTTCTAACTCACTCATTAGGTACTTAGGTTAAAAAATATTTATCCCTCAATTGAAGTGTGATCTTTCAGGTAAGTTAATAAATTTTACATGTCATGTAACTGAATGAACATATACTAATTCCAGTCAGTTGTATATTAAGTTTTGAAATGACATTGAATGGAAAGTAGAGAAAATACATATATAAGGTAACTGATTTGAAATAGCTATATAGTTTCGTATATTTTCTCTAGCATTGTGAATCGTGATATGAAATCCGAAGACATAACTAAATTTGATAGCTCATATTCATTCAGTTAAAAAAAAACATGTCAAATTTACAATAAAATTCACCATTCAATTCATCATTTTCGAGAGCTATAAATACCTTGAGCGTGTTCTATTAATTAGACCTGAATTTAATAAACTCACATAGCTAGCTCTAACATGAAAAAACAGTGGAAAACGGTTAAATAATAAGCAAGTTCATAGTTCACGTCCCTATTTCATTTAGGGACGTGAACTAGGAAGGGGGCATTTTTAAGATTATATTTTCTTAAATTTAGTTAACTTTTATTTGGATCAAAATCTATTGCACTAAGAAATATTAATTCACAGAAAATCTAGTATCTTAACTAGGTATATAAGTAATACCAAAAAGGAATATTTGAAATAGAAATTCAACAAATTTAACAATATCGATTTGAAAAATAAATAAATTAAGATGTCTGACGTATGCCGTTTGAATTAACTCAATATGGACCTGTCAGTTCGAGATTGGACTACATTTGAAAAGTAAACATACTTCATCCAATTACCCCCTTCCTAGTTTACGTCCCTAAATGAAATAGGGACGCGAGCTAGGAATTTACCAAATAATATTATAGATGTAGCAACATTAGAAAACAAATATAGTTCCCAAAAGCCAAATTATCAAACACTTATCTTTTAAGTGACAATATGCTTTTAATGGAAAAACATTGTTTTAAAAAAAATGAAAGAGCAATGACTCGATCAAAAATAGCTACATTTGAAAACAAATACAAAAGCCAAACTTTTAAGCAATTGTCTTTGAAGTGACATGTATTTTTACCTCTTCTGTAAAGGTTTATTCTTTTTTTTTTAATAGATTTTTTATCTAGAGCATTGACTTACTCAAAATGTCGTGCAGCATGAAAGGCAACATCCAGCCAACCAGAGGAGTCTGTCCGTGGGTGTAGTGGCCCTCTTTGTAATAGAAGAGAATGCCGTCAATATCATCCTTCTTGTCCCTGAAGCTGTAGAGAGTTCCACTTTGCTTTGGTTTCTGCATTTCTTTCTTCCAATTAGTGACAGGTGGTATCTGTAGTAAATCTTTTAGCGAGGCTTTGCTACAACTCACATGAGGCACAATTATGAACCTGAGAAAAAAAGAACTATCAACAAATATAAAAAAAAATTATATTTTAAATTATAATTTACAGAAACTAGGTTTAAATATCCATTTATCTAATATCCTTTTAAAATCCATTAAGATGAGGGTAGATATATAACTAGAACTAATATTTGTTACTCAGGGTCAAAGGTAACATTTCAGGTAGAACGTTAGTACTAGGATTTAGGAATACCAGTCTATTCCTCAGCACTCACGGGTAAGTCTGATTGTCACTAACAACTCTGCAATCAAACTCGTACTCTGTTACTCTGGAATGCAGCCACTCAAATCTGAAGCTGGTCTGGAAAATTCATAAGAGAAATTCAGTGAAACTTAATAGAAAAAGAATCGATAGGAATATCAAATACAATACTAATCTTCACATCTATCACTTTATTTTAAAATTGAACATTCTTATTGTTTTCTTCATAAATTATTTAGCTACATAAACAGCCCTAACTGGTTTTGAAATTAAATGGAAATATCAAAAAATAGAATTGGCAATATGAACATACCTCACACTCAATGAATCCCTGGTGATGCCAAGTAAGCATGTCAATAATGTAGAACCTGTTAGATTTGTAACTAGCTATGCAGTCAAACATGGAGTAGCCAGTGTGACGTGATAACCTGCTGCCGCCTGGAAACACGGAACTGAACTCCTCTTTGAACCTACCATTGCGGTCATACATTTTGGTTCTGCCCTGAAAAAATGAGCTTAATTTATATATTGCTTTAAAACCTAATAATTGGACAATTATAACAGGTTGTAAGGGGATCCGTGTCACCAAACATTAATAAGAGTACACAAAATTAAAATTGATAAAAGATTTGTTTATGAGCAATTTATATTATAAACACCATTCTAGTTTTACTGAATATAATTTAGTAAATCTCATTATTTGACACAGTTCTAAAAATCGCGTTCGACTGATGGATTGGCAGAGAATTACTCACTCCAGCACAGACCACCAAACACCTCTTGCCAACAGGACAGAGTTTGGCAAGGTAGTCATTCTCAAAGTTCTCAGGCTCCTCCTCTAGCCACTCACTCAGCATGAGCACATCCTCATAGTGCTTAGGTCTCTTGTAGCACTCCTGGGCAATCGCCTCAATCTGAGAACACATAAAGTTGCTTGAAATAACTAGTAGATAATAACTTTTAAATACTATTAGAATTGATAAAACATTCGCCTGTCATTGAAATTGATTGATACAATATGAGAGTTTATACTTTGATGATTACTTGATTAGCTAAAATGTTGAATACAACATTCATTTGCACTAGAAAATAAATAAGAAATATATTCAAAAGTGAAGAATTTCGAAGTTTTAAACAAACAGAACAAAAAAGCTGTTGTAAGATTTTGCATCAGTTTGCTAAGTCTATGGCTAAATCAATTCTTGGGTGTGATTAATGATAGACATAGGTAGCTAGTTGAATATTAATGAACTAAAAAATTTTTTGAAGTTATATTTGTAAATATGAAATAAATGCATCATCTTTGTAGCTAATTACCTCTTCCATTGGCTCTGGTGTTGTTTCTTTTGTTTCTTCATCAGACAATTCATTTTTCTCAACTTTTCGCATGTGATTCAAGATATCGTAACGAGATCTGAAAGGATAACGGCATTGAAAATATTAATTTGATTAATATTGAGTTAAAACAGAATATCACTATTTGGCTACTATTAGAAATTTAGAAGTTTCACAGATTAAAAGAATTAGAAACATAGCTAGTTAATATTTCAATTTAATATAGATGAATACTCACAGTTTTCTGGCTTCCAAAATTTTTGCTTTTCGAGCAGCAAGGTTTGATTTCCTTGTAACAGATTTATACAAATCATTATACCTTGGATGTTTATTATGAATACTGTTTGGCTGACCAGATACATTAAAACTGTTTAAGGTACCCAGAAGACTCTCCATTTCCACAAAAGATTCTGTACTTTGAGTAGATATAAAATATCTGGAATTCAAATGGTAAACAATATTTAGTATAAAATAGCTGTTACACAATGAATATAAACTAAGGCTTAAGCTGTGCAAATTGGATATGAACAAGGTTGGAAAGTCTCGTTCACCCAATCTTCATAAATTCCAATGTAGTCATTCTAGAGCAGTGGTTCTTAAAGTACCTTTCACGCACACCTCCTTTTTTTTAGGCACCTCTGAACATTGTATTGCATTCAATAGATTGAAAAGCTACAATTATGTATATTTGTTAAATATGAGGGAAGAATTTAAAATGAAAAGATAAAGAAAATGAACGTTTTATTTACATTTTGCATGATATTATCAGCAAGAACTGAACTTCTAAGTAACATTAGGATGGGTCCAAAGGTGCTACAGTGAGTGTATGTTGTGTGCAGTCCTGTGTATCAGCTAGCTATTGTGTGATGTTGTGTAACAGCTACATTGTGTGAGGATGGGAGAGACCTAGCCCTGATCGGCTTGACAGAAGTGAGAGTTCGATCTCTCAATCCTGTGCATGTAGTAAGGAAGGGAATGATGGTGGCCACATCTCAGATGTGATAGAGTAGCCCTATCATGCCGAGACATGGACGACTCACTAGGGTCTATGGCTGGAGGTCTAGACCCAAGGAGCCTGTCAGGAAGGAAAATGACGAGTGGAACTGCCGCCCAGAAGAGAGCCTACACGCGGTGGCGGCGTGGCCCAATATGGGCACGAAAGTCTCTTCAACCCCCCGTCCTCACCCAGTGGGGACGCGACCCGAGTGTCGCCCCGGGCTCTGCCCACCCTCGTACACACACAGCCCCAGAGCGTTTTTTCCCTAAGGGGGGAGTGTGAGCCGGCATACTTCCCCCCTTTAACTCTCCTACTCCTACTCTCCGGTGACATTGAGACAAATCCTGGCCCTTACATGTGTCCAACATGCAGTCTTCCCTGGACCCGTCGAACAGGCGGAATTCAGTGTGAAGCCTGTAGCAGCTGGACACACTACAATAAACGCTGCTCTGGGGTCCACCAACATAGACATATTCCACAGGGTTGGCGGTGTAAAAACTGTCACCCTTCACACAACATTACTCCAACAACACCACCCAACACTCCCAACCCCACTCCTCTCTCTCCTACTATCGCTACCGCCTCTCTTTCATCCACATCTTCCCCTATCACTCGACCTATTCTTCCACCTGTTACTCCACCTGGCCCTCCTGGTCCTCCCCTTCTTCAATCTACACCTGTCCTAATAACTGCTCTTTCTACACCACCACATATACCACCCAACACCCCTCCTGCTGTCGCTCTCACTCCTCTTGCGCCTATTCCTTCTCCTATTGCTCAGCCTGTTCTTCCACCTGTACCTGCACCTGGCCATCCTGGTCCTCCCCTTCCTCAACCTGATCCTGTTTTTCCTGCTAATCTTCCTACTGGTCCACGCAACACACTGAAGATTTTACAATTTAACATAAACGGCATTAAAAACAAGCGCATGCAACTCAAGACACTCCTACACGAACAACACATACATATAGCCACTATCCAGGAAACAAAACTCACCAATAACAAAATCACACCAAAGTTTCCTGGATACACAACACTCAGACACGATCGGCCTACACGAGGCGGAGGGGGCCTCATCACACTGATCCACAAAAACATACCCTTCACTAACACAACTGCCGAAACACTCTCACGAATGCCACAAGATCCCACACTTGAATTACAGTCTATACGTATACAGATACACAAACGCACATACAACATAACAAACATTTACATACCCCCCACAGACTCCACACCCCCAGGATACACACCACACCTAGAACACCTAAACACCCTCACTAACTCTCTCATCCTGGGGGATTTCAACGCTCACGACCCTACCTGACTCACCACACAACAAACAGACACTCGAGCTGACACAATCACTACACAACTTGACACACACATTATACTCAACGATGCACACACACCAACACGAAAACCCTTTAACATACACACACAACCAACATCTCCCGACATTACATTTGCCACTCCCGACATTACACTCCGCTCCTCGTGGAAAACACTACACGAACTTAGTTCAGACCACCTTCCCATACTCATCACATACAACCTACAGGCACCTCTTAGCCCACACAAACAACAACACACTTTCACTAACTACAAAAAAGCACATTGGAACGAATTTACTGCATCTGTGGAAAACCAACTAGAACACTTTAACTTAAACAACTTCTCTTCCATAGATGCAGCCACAAAACATGTCACCAACATAATCTCTACCGCAAACAAACACTTTATACCCACAGGTAACATCAGACACTTTAACCCCACCTTCACTCCAAACATAAAACACTTAATACAGATTAGGAAACACCTTCGCACTCTCACACCCACACATGATACCATAACACGCATACAACAACTCAACACTGACATTGAAGCGGAAATTAAAACACAGCAACAGAACATATGGCAAAACACACTAAATACTATTAATTTCCGCTCAGACGCAAACAAACTCTGGAAACTCATTAGGGGACTCAATAACAAATACATAGACCAACCAAAAACACACGAGTCCCTTACACACAACAACACAATACTCACTGACACACAGCAGGCGAACGCTCTTAACAAACATTATTCTAATACAAGTAGGTTACCCACACGCCCAATAGATAGGAAAATACTGCGTCGCCTGCACAGAACATGCACTAATCATCTCCCTACACCTCCCTTCACCCCGGCAATGGTCACCGAGGCTATCCGGGCTACTAAGAACACTCCCTCCGCAGGCCCTGATGGAATATCAAACAAACATTTAAAACATCTAGGACCACACGCCATCAGGGTCTTCACAGACATCTTCAACTACTCAGTTCAGAACAATAGTATACCCAACACATGGAAACAAGCCAAGATCATCCCGATTCTGAAGCCCAACAAACCCTCCACAGATCCAGCTTCATATAGACCTATCTCCTTACTCTCTACCCCCTCCAAAATACTCGAGAGGCTGGTTCTCAACAACATAACACCACACATCCCACTATCCCCCTCACAACACGGCTTCAGATCCGAACACTCCACATCTACTCTCCTTACCCACCTCACACAAACAACACTCGAAGGCTTGAACTCTAACAAACCTGCAAGTAGGACACTTATAGCTGCCATTGACATAAGTAAAGCCTTCGATACAGTTCCACGACACCTACTCATTAACAAAATACTCGACACACACATCCACGACTCGTTTAAAAAATGGCTTGCCAATTATCTCTCAGGCCGCTCTGGCAAAACACTCTACAACGGAAAGTCCTCCAGAACACGACACTACACTGATGGAGTACCGCAGGGCTCCGTTCTCTCACCTACTCTCATCAATTTATACCTCCACGACCTCCCCACACCAACAAACACCTCGGTACACACCCTTACATATGCGGATGATGTCACCATCATGTCGCAACATCCCAAACACGAGACCGCAGCCAACAATTTACAAACATACATCTACTCACTAGAAAACTGGCTAGAAACAAACAGACTAAAGGTCTCCGCAAACAAATCCTCCCTCACACTCATCTCCCCCCATACTCGTGAATACAATACCCATCCAAAAATAACACTTAACAACACTCTCCTTCCCATCAACAACACGCCTAAAATCCTTGGAATCACACTTGACCGCGGCATGATGTTTAAACACCACATTAACGACACCAACAACAGAGCCAAAAACAGACTGAACGTCATGCGCACCCTCACTTACACTACTTACGGACACTCCAAGGAAGACACAACAACACTATACAAACAGTTCATTAGACCCATCCTCACATACGCGCACACAGCTTGGTCACCTTGTAATGGGTGATAGCTAATAAATTAGGAGTAGTGTCATGTAGGTAGATTGTCATTTGTTTTTGTAAAGTTGTGCTCAGGAGAGAAGTGGCTTTGTGAAGTCAGTTCATGTTCAGCTGCTGTGGTGTGATGTTCTCTTCTGTGACTTGTATCCAAGTGATAATTGACAATTCTCTTGTAATTTCAGAGGTAGCGTTAATGTGAATTGAGAAGTTATATGTATTAAAATTAAGTGAGTGTTTGTGGAAATTAAGAAAGATATTGAAGCCAGCATAGGTAAGAGTTATTTGTAATATATGTATTATATAGGAGTTCAGTTAAATGTAACAATTTCTAACAATAGTTTATTTGTTTACAGACTGGCTGTCAGTCTCTACTTAAAACTCTGAAACCAAACTGTTCAAACTTCAAATGTCCATAAACCAATAGTGCAAATATATCAATAAACCCCGTTGCATCATCATTTTACCACTACTAAGGATAATAAAATAAAGATTGAATCTGCAGTATATACCTTTACTGTTATTAATGTTTGGGGACACGGCCCCCCCAACAACCTGATACAGCCAACACGCACCTACACAAACTCCAGCGTACACAAAACACTGCACTCCGGATTGCAACCGGCTGCACACAAACAACACCCACAACACACCTCCATGAGGAGACACGAGTCCTTCCGCTCTCTACACACATGGATATGAGGGGTACACACTTCTACACCTCCACACTAAGCCCCTCCCATCCATTACACTGCATGCAAATTGAGCGAAGGACTCCACGAAACATTCACCTTACACCAGCCACACACTACAGAAACATCTTTAATACACTCCCAGACACCCCACCCAACACTTCACTACAACGACATATACACACCACACTCACAGACAGAGCAATTTCCTCCTTCCCACCTAACTCTCTCCTAGGAGTTAGGCCTCCCCCTATCGACTCCAGTGAGGTTCACCTCTCGCGTCCTGACAGGGTAACCCTGTCACGTCTCCGATGTGGACATCACCCTTCCCTCCCTTCTTACAAACACAGAATTGGGAGGGCGGACTCGGATCTGTGTGAGTACTGCTCCACGGATCCGGGGACAATCTCCCACATTCTCACACAATGTCCAACACTACAACAACATCGGACCACACACAACACACACTCACTGGAGCACCTATGGACCCGCCCTCAGGAAGTCATTGTCTTCCTGAGGGATATCGGGTTCACTTAGTCCCATACCCCCCACACGTGTCTCGGGTGGCTTCTCCCGAGTCGCGTTCACTCGGTCGCCCCCTGCTCCCTGAGGGTTGGGGGAGGGCTAAACAACAACAACAACAACGAGTGGAACTGATGTGAAGTAATGAGTTTCGAGAGATAAAGTATGCATCCAATTGTAATTGAAAATTTGCAAAATTTTGAAGTGAATAAATAAGAATTAACTGGTACTTGTATCAGTTACCCAGTCTGCAAAGCATGTACAATCAGTTTCCAGATATTTTATTATAGGGGCAATTTGTCTAAGATTTTCAAATTTCTCTCCAAAATGGTCAGTTACCAATATTGTTTCGCCACTCTGCATAATGTCTTCTCCAGCAGAGATTTTAATTTGAGACAGTTGCTCTCTGACTCTCAGTAGCAGATTCAGAATCTCCCGCAGCTAAATTAATGGTTACATAGGAATTAATTCAAAATCTCCCGCAGCTAAATTAATGGTAAGCAGAGATATAAAATTTCTAAAAGTGAGCTCAGATTTGTCACAGAGTCTTGGAAAAATGTTCCATATACTGCAGTCTGGTCGTAACAGGTATTAAAGCATGTCCAAACTCACCATTTTAATGTCAAGTTTGTGAGTTATTTTTAGCCCTTAGCAAATGGCAAAAAATATCTTATTTTTCCTATGCTACAATGTTATTTTAGAGAGAATTTATGGTAATTTGATCATTTGGCCAGACTGCAAAGCATGCACATTGCACAATCAGTCTCCAGATATTAAATTTTTGGGGCAATTTGTCTCCAAAGCTTTTCATATTGCTCTCCAAAATGGCAAAAAAACCCTCAAAATTCTCTCTAATAATTACATGTAAACATATATCGAAAAAATAAACATAAAAAAATAAACATATATCGAAAAACATATGTAATAATTGGAAAATTGTTTCTGGATAATTCAGGAGAATAATTTAATTTCGAGGCTTCAATAGTCGCCGGATAAACTTCACAACTTCATGCATCTTTTGCAGACTGGTCATTTTAGAGAGGAATTTGATTTCTTTTGGAGAGACAAATGGAGAGTTTATGAGACATATTATTTTATTTGATGGCTGTATTGGTGCATAGCTATCTAATAATAATAGTAAATGTCTCCAAAATGACTGAAATTCTCTATCCTTAAAATACAGTAATAAATTAACAGGAACTGTATAGGCCGCAGCATTTAACCTCCAAAATTAATCTGTTAGCCTAAGGTATTTCCCAGAGTGGATACAGCAAAACCTCGTAGTAGACCAGCCTCCTAGTAGGCAAACCTCTTATTAGACCAAGAAATTTTTGAAACTGTACTGGAAAAAACCTCTTACTAGACAAAACACAATTTTTGTCACCTGACAGTTATTCTAGTGTAAATATTACAATGAGTAATAATTGCAATACTGTTTTAAAGATGATTCTCTTATTTGAATTATATATTATATTTATTTATGCTGTTTTTAGGATAAAACATAAGGCAGAATTGATTTCAGATTTAATGGTAGAGTCTGTGCTAAAAAAAAATTGATGTGAAAAGTTACAGAAAACTAGGTACAGACAGAGAAGACTATTATAATTTCATAAAATGATAATTTAATTGAAAAAAATATTATATTAATTTTAATTGAATCAAAAAAATTAATACCGTTTCTAAATTAGCTACCCTTCAAAATTGGTATATTAGTTACCATTATTTTGGCATTAAAGTTATCATAAAAAATAGTGTTATAGAAATATTAAAGTCACTGCTCACTTTTAAAGAATATGATTTTGGTCTAGTAGGAAACTACTGAAGTGAGTTTCTTACTAGATCAAACAAACTTGGAATGTAACTCTGGTCTACTATGAGGATTTGCTGTACCTATATAGAAAGTAGAATTATTTTAGAGAACTAATGTAATCCAGGGTGGAAAAAATAACTCTTCTGATTGACTAGTAACTCTGTTAGAGATTAAAAATCAACTATGTGAGAACTCATCCTAAAGACAACTCTGCAGAAAGTTAGAAACTAAACATAATTTCTTTTAACTCTGTAAAAATCAGTTATATATTTCACAATATTTGAAAAAATTGAACTCTGCATGATTTATTAATATTAAACAGGTTTTAATCATTAGTAAACTCCATGGTCAAGTATTCATGACTAACTTTGTCAGAGTTTTGAGTTTTCTACTCTGGAATGTAATCAGCAATAGCTATAGCCTATAGGCCCCACTCTGCATAATGTGTCTCTTCTGCCACCAGACTGCCATATTGCAAAAAAACTCGCAGTCTTTTAAAAGACATTTATATGGAGTTTCAAAACTTCGAGGCTAGTTATATGTAAAATAAAACATTGTTATGATACTCTAGGGCATTTTGCATTAGATGCGGTCACATCAAACTCTACTTTCGTAAATTTATACATAGATTTTTATTCATTATTCAAACTAGCTTGATATTCCACTCTTAACTCTTTAGGAATTGTTATGGAATGTTTAAATTATTTACCAATTGAAACATTCCATAGCAAGTCCTAGGTTGAATAATGAATAAGAATCTATGTATAAATTTACGTATAGTTTGATGTGACAGCATCTAATGTAACATATTAGCTGCGCCAAATTGGCACACTAACTATACTACGCCAATTAGTACTATAGTTAGTGCGACACATGGTATGAGGGCTACCTGACGGTCCAACTCTAGTAATTGCTCCTTCCACCATGGCTCTTTATTTCCCCCCAGTTTTCAGTTTTTCTCCCACAGCTCAGATATGGTATTAGCGAATCCCACGGCTCTTCAAATAACCTGTTGGTGAAATGGCGGCTCTTGGACAACAACTAATGCAATCTGGCCAGACTGCAGGAACTGGTCAATCAAGTGTTTTCCAAGAGATCCTCTATTTTGGTGTCTGTTCTCAGTAAAATCCATGTAAATATAGGAGGAAATTAATGATTGTTCGCACAGCAAATGTTAAAAATGTCCCTTATTCATATATATATTCTGCAAACTGGTTCTGCCACAGAGATTTTAATTTGACATAGTTACTCTCTGACTCTCAGCAGCAGATTTAGAATTTCCCACTGGCCGCAGATAAATTAATGGTAACCATTAACATAGGAAATAATTCAAACTCTCCCACAGCAAAATTAATGGTGACATAGGAACCAGTTTGTATTTGGTTCACTGAACTCCTCTTGACTTTTTCAAAAATCTGAGAAATAGCTGCCAATAATTTTTCATCCATTTGTCTAGTCCTCCAACATTTTTCCAGTTTCCCCTCCAAAAATTAGTGTAATTTTTTTATTAGAGAAATTGAATATCTGCCGATATATCATTGGAATTTACAACCAAATACAATCTGGCATAGTGGCATAGGAATTAATTCATGATCTACTGCAGAGATATCCAATTTCTAAAATTCCACCGAAAACTCCCGCAGAGAGTCTTTGCGAAATGTTCCATATTCAGATATTCTGCACTATCTGCAGTCTGGCTTTAGGCTATAGCCTATAGGTTACAGGTAGTTACATATTTTCTAATTTTTGTCTCATATTTTAATATTTAATAGATTAATTAATATTAGATAGACAGTATCCAAGTTGGACAATGGATACCAATAGGTAGTTGTATGTTGCCAATAATAATGTTGGATAATCCAACATACCAGTTTGTATTTGATGCACTGAACTCCTCTAACTTTTTCAAAAATCTGAGAAATAGCTGCCAACATTTTTCATCAATTTGTCTAGTCCTCCAACATTTTTCCAGTTTCCCTCTCCAAAAATTAATGGTAATATAGGAATTAATAGCTAAATATCCTACGACATTGCAGGAATTTTTTTATTAGAGAAATTGAATACCTATCTACCGACATATCATTGGAATTTACCACCAAATACAATCTGGCCAACATACAACTATTGGTCATAAAATTCATTCTCAGGTCCAGCTTTGCTTTGAAACTTGAATAGAAATCTTTCTATTCGAAAGCTTGAAACTAAAAAAAACTTCAACGCTGAGCTGTTTAAATAATCTCTGATAACTTATTCTACCAGTATCACAATAATACAACTCCCACACTTTGTCATGAATTTAGTTAGAATAGGCATCACGGACTTTTTCTTGCTCTTATAATGGTGCGTTACCGTGCTGAAGAACTCGAAGAACGTTCCTTCAAGGTACGAAGAACGGTCCCTCGATTACCGTTCCCGTGCAACAACTACAATATGTACAATTCCGTAGTTTAGGAATTAATATCACTAATTAATTTGGGATATTAGACTATGGTTGGATGAGGATGTGTCCAACTAAGATAAGTGATTATGTCACGTGCAGTTGAGTCATCTGCAATATCGACCAATTTCGCTGCGCAATCTGTTGATCAATAGTTTGCACAACCATCGATCGATAGCGCAACCATCGATCGATGGTTGCGCGTTCGAATGATATGATTTTTTTAGATTGTACATCAAATTGGCACATACATTTAATTAATTGTGTTTTTTTTAAATACCGTCAAATATTTTTTTAAATTTAACAAGGCAACCATCAGTCGATTGTTGCGCGTTAGAATGATATGGATTTTGTTAGTTTATGCATATAATTGTTACATTTAATAGAGAAACCATCAGTCGATTGTTGCGCGTTTGAATGATATTGATTTTGTTAGCTTATGCATCTAATTGTTACATTTAATAGAGAAACCATCAGTCGATTGTTGCGCGTTTGAATGATATGGATTTTTCTGTATCATTTTGTTGGTTGCTTTACTAAATGTAACAATCAGATGCATAAACTAAAACAAAATCCATATCATTCAAACGTGCAACAATTGATTGATGGTTGCTCTATTAAATGTAATAATTAGATGCATAAACTAACAAAATCAATATCATTCAAACGTGCAACAATCGAATGATGGTTTCTCTATTAAATGTAACAATTAGATGCATAAACTAACAAAATCAATATCATTCAAACGCACAACAATCAACAGATGGTTTCTCTATTAAATGTAACAATTAGATGCATAAACTAACAAAATCCATATCATTCAAACGCGCAACAATCGACTGATGGTTGCTATATCAAAATATAAAAAAGAGTATTTAAAAGTATTTTTCCAATAAAAACAATACAATTATTTGAATGCATAAACTAATTAGAAAATCCGCATTATTTGAACAGGCAGAAATAGATAGATTGTTGCGCTATTGATTGACAGTTTGTCAATTGATATACGCGATAAAATGTGCCATTTTGATGTAAAACTAAAAAAATCATATCATTCAAACGCACAGGAATCGATTGATTGTTGCGCTATCAATCGATGGCTCCGCAAACTATTGATCAACAGATCACGCAGCAAAATCGGTCGATATTGCGGATCACTCAAATGCCCGTGACAATTATATTTTATTAAAATTATTTATTAATAATCACTAATTTGGTTTGGTGAGTTTAAATCGTTTAATTATTCATCAATTAATCTACAAACATGTAATGTTATGCGAGTTATATGAATTTTATTTATTTACCAACAACTAACAAGAATAGGTGTTTCTCCCGCCTCCAAGTTCCTCGTCAAGTTCCACAAACTTGACGAATGTTCTTCATCACGAGAACAGTTTGTTCTGTTAAAGCTATCAAAGCATTTAGGAATTAGGGACACACACTTGCAAAGAAATACTAAATAGGTCAAGCAATTAGCAACAAAGCAATGAAAAATGTGGTCTTACCTTGATAGTGGAGAAGGGTCAGCTACCTCTGTTGTTGTAGAAAATGTTTCTTTCTACAGGGCTAACTTGAGAGTTGGTCTAGTCAAGATGCCTCTTAGTAGTATATAGTACTAAAGGGTTCAATGTGGTGTTATTGAGCTCAATAGTACAAGATTGCCAGATTTTATTTGGTGGTAAATTCCCAGTCTGCAGAAAATGGGACATTTTTAACAATTTCTGTGCAAACAATCCTTAATTTCCTCCTATATTTACATGTATTCTACTGAGAACAGAAGCCAAAATAAAGGATTTCTTGGAGAACAGTTTACCAGTTCCTGCAGGCTGCAGTCTGGGTAAATTCCAATGATACGTCAGGAGATATTCAATTTCACTAATAAAAAAATTCCTGCAATGTCTGAGGATATTTAGCTATTAATTCCTATATTGCCATTAATTTTTGGAGGAGAAACTGGAAAAATGTTGGAGGACTAGACAAATTGATGAAAAATGTTGGCAGTTTTGAAAACTGCCAACTCTGATTTTTGAAAAAGTCAGAGGAGTGCAGTGCACCAAATACAAACTGGCAATAGTGTTTGTAGGGCTGGCAATAGTGTTTGTAGGGTAGAGGGTTTGTGCATGTTAGGGTTATGCCAGTCTGCATAATACGAGACATTTAATGTAACATTTTCTGTGCGAACAATCTCTAATTTCCTCCTATATTTACATTAATTTTAATGAGAAAAGAAGGCAAAATAGAGGATTTCTTGGAGAACACTTAACCTGCAGTCTGGGGGTTATGTTATGTTTATGCTAGGTAGTGCTTAAACTATAGGCATAAGTTCATGCTAAGTTATCAAGCAATAATTCAATCATGCAATCATATCGTGCAAAACATTAATTAAGATTAAATTTGTGCAACTCTGTGGAAGAAAAGAGATTAGGGAAGTGGCAATTAAATACAAAATATTTACAAGCCTAGGAGATGACATGCTCATTGCTCTGCAGTCCAATTAAAAGGGCCAGCAGATTTACTATGAGGCGGAAGTAACTTTAGCTGTTCTCGTAGAACTGAGGGACCACACCAGTCTGTATTTGGAGCACAAAATCCCATTGACTTTTTCAAAAAAGCTGAAAAAATCCACTATGAATTTCCAGTAATTTGGCTGATGCCGCTCCATGTTTTAGAGTGTGGCAAGAAAGTCGCCAGTTTAGTGAGAAAATGGAACCAGGTCGCCACATTCAAGATACTTTAAAGGAGAAATTTGGCTTCCTAGTGAAGATTTTACAGTTGGAAACATCCTTATGCTTCATGCCTGATGCATGTGTATCTCTTGAGACTATATTAGAAGTGATTTACTTGTTATTTACAGGTTTTCCAACTTATTTAACCCCTCAAAAGTCACCAATATACTGGCAACTTTGTCCATACTTTAAAACAGGGCTGGGGCTGATCCACCAACATTTTCCCCATTTATCCACCAAAAATTAATGGTAACATAGGAATAAATAGCTAAAAATCTACTGACTTTGTCAGAATATTATTTTCAAAGGGGAAAAAATTCCACTGACATGTCTGTGGAATTTATCACGAAATACAGACTGGGGACCACACTCTGGAAAAAATGGTCTTTTCTGAAGAATTAATCACTCTGTTCAACTTCAAGCCACTCTGTATTTAGTGCACAAAATCCCACTGACTTCTTCAAAAAAGCTGAAAAAGTCAACCATAAATTTCTAGTAATTTGACTGATCCACCAATAGTCCAATACCATCATAATATCATTTTCCCAATTTATCCACCAAAAATTAATGGTAACATAGGAATAAACAGTTAAAAATCCACCGACTTTGCCAGAATATTATTTTCAAAGGGGAAAAAATTCCACCGACATGTCGAAGAAATTTACCACGAAATACAGATTACAGACTGACCGTCACTGGCAAGCATGTTGGAGTTTAGCAAACCTTTAAATACAGTAATAAATTAATGAGAACTGTATAATCCGCAGAATTTAGCCTAAAAAATTCATCTGTTGGCCTAAAGTTTTTTCCAGAGTGGCCGGCAAGTGGCGGCTGAGTGAGCCTGTGAAGGACGTCCTAAGTCATCCTTCGAGTTCTTCAGGACTGGAACACTCCATTAGCTGGCCCTCTTGCAAAGTTGTGAGTGTAGCCTTCTGCCAGACTGCCTTCATGATTTCATCAACAAAAAATAAAAAATTTTGTGGCTATGAGTCCATCTATATCAAGGCTAAAAAGCTTAAAATACTATATTATTAACCTTGGTCTAGTCTATATTACCAGTTGAAGTTGAACTCACCAGTTCCATGCTTCTAGTTAAATTCTGCTTGCAAAATTGCATCATTCACTTTAGTTTAATTGGCTTGTTAAGTTGTTGAGTAAAATGAAACATGTTGTAAAATCCTTTTCTATGTTTTAGAGCACCGTTTTGTACCCTGTTCATTTTGAAAAAAATATTATTATTAAAAATTATTTAAGGAGTTTAGAAAAAATACCTCTCACTCCTGGATCTTTCAATATAACTATCTATTTTGTTCACTATATTAAAATTTATTGTGATTAATAATCGAAATATGTAGTTTCTTCATCAAATATATAAACAGTAATATACTTAATCAATAACAATTAAACTAAATCATAATTTTCCATTTTTTATCAAATAGCTATATATCTAAAAATACATAAATAATATTATTCATAGCATTAACAAGAAACATTACAAATTGTATACTTATACTTAATTTTAACATTTAAATCTTTTAGTTACTTTGTCAAATATATATTTAAAATGTATAAATATTATTATTCTTAACATTAAGTTCAAATTAATAAGCTTATTTCTCAAATATATAATTAATTAATATATATATAGTATCATTAATATACTTAGTGAAAAACATTGATCTATTATTCTATAATTATTCTTAACAACTATTCTTATAACTATTCTTAAATTTATTCTTAATATTAACAATTAAATCAATTAATCACTATCAAATATATATTTAAAATATATAAATTTCATTATACTTGACATTAAAACTAAAATCAGATATCTTCTTTTTCAAATATATATTTAAAATATATAAATAGTATCATTCATACATTTAACAAGAAACATTAATCTATTATAAGTTCTATAATTATTCTTAATATTAAAATCTACAAAATTATTCTATCAAATAGTTACACACTATGTGCAAATACACAAAGAAACACTCAGCTATAACAGACAAATAAGGTACCCTAGTGAGCATTTCTATAAGACACTGATTTTGTTCTAGTTAGACAAGCTACAATCTCTTCAATCTGTCTGTCTGCAATATATATTTTATGAGAAATTTGAGGATCTCTCCCCTTTTTCCAATCAGTTCTTCATTTCCCCCTAGGAGATCTTTCAAAGTAGGGAAATTAATGTCAATTGCTGCTAAATCTCTGAACATTACCATTCTCTGATCTTCATAAAGTGTGCAAGTAGCTAAATAATGTTCAACTGTCTCAGGTGTGGTGCACTCTGGACAGTTTGGATCTTCAGTCAAACAGAATCTATGTAAATACTGGAGTACACCAACGTGACCCATTCTCAGTCTGTGTATGACTGTTTCCCATCTGCGACAGTGGAATTCAGCAACAAGACCATTTTTGGATATATTATCTCTTATGTCTCGAAGGAATAAACCTTTACCAGTCGTATCAGTTGTGAATTTCCATGTTTCATCCCAATGTCTTATGAAACATGTCTTTAGTTTACTAATGTTTTCTTCCTTAGTCAGTTCATAGAGCTCACTAGCTATATTATCATGTCCTTTTTGAGCTGATTGGTCAGCTATTTCATTCCCTATTATTCCACAGTGGGCCTTTACCCAGTGAAGTTTCACAGTTCTATATCTATTTAGTTCATACAGTTGCCACTTAATTTTATTTACTATAGTTTTATAAGTTTCAGGATCTCCTATAATCAGTTTCAGTGATGATAAAGAATCTGTAAATATCAACACCTGATTATCAGCACTTTTTTCAAGATGAAGAAGGGCTTGCCATATTCCAAATAGCTCAGCACTAATAACAGAATGTGACCCTCTAATCTTCCAACAGACACTTATATTCTGGTCTGGTATGTACACACCTGCTGCAGTGTATTCAGTTCTATCTACAGTCTTTTTAGAGCCATCACTAAATATAAATTTGTAGTTTGGATAGGATTCAGTTGTATATTTTATGAAAGAATCATTATCCATAATTTTTTCTGTAGCTTCACAGATAACATATTTTTGTACACTTAACCAAGGTGGCATGTCCACAGATTCAGTTGGAACCCTTTTCAGAGAGGACAGTTCATAAGTAGAGAGCAGCTTACATGCTCTGTTACAGAGTGATTGAAATGGATATTCATGAGGCATATTTTTGTTCACACCAATATTTAATGTCTTCACTGTATGATCTTTATCTGGTTTATGTTTTAGCTTGATGAACTGCTTCACAGTTAGATAATCTCTTTGCAACCCTAATGGTGGAACAAAGCTTTCTGCTTCCAAGGAGACTATAGGTGTTGTACTCCTTGCACCCAAAATACTTCGTAATGAACCATTTTGAACAGTTTCTAATTTCTTCAAGTTTGTTTTGGATGCAGAAGCATATAATGAGGCACCATAATAAAGTTTGGCTCTAACATATGATATGTAGAAATTTCTCAGAATTCTAGTTGATGCTCCATAGCTTGGTGAAGAAAAGACTTTTATTAAATCTAGTCTTCTCATAGAGTCTGTCTTGACATAATCTATGTGGGCCTTCCAATTAAGGTATGGAGAGTCCAAGATCATTCCAAGTAGTCTCTGTTCTTTAACAGTTTCAATCACTTGGTTATTTATCCTCAGGATTGGGCAGGTCATTCTCTTTTTGGTAAAATGTTGCATTTTAGTTTTTTGTGGATTTAAGATTAAGCCCCACATATTTGCCCACTCAGTGAATTTCTGAATATATTGCTGCAAGTTTCGTTTGACAGAAAGAGGATCTGCTCCTGAACAAGTTATTGTTATGTCATCAGCATATATGTGAATTTTTACATTATCATCATCAGGAATGTCAAATAACATAGCATTGAACAGTAGGGGAGACAGAACTGCTCCCTGGGGAGTGCCTGCCTTCAGTTCCACTGAGTCAGAGCTGGTCCCCTCGAAGAATACCTTTATATGCCTATCTGAAAAATAGTTTGCCAGCCATCTGATCATTTTTCCTTTAATTCCAGCCTTTGCCAATTTATAAACTAGTCCCTCACCCCAGACAGTATCGAATGCACTTTTAAGATCAATGTAGAGAGTAAGACAAATGCCAATTGTGGCAAGGGCTTCTCTTATTTCATTCTCTACTCTTAAAAGAACATCCATTGTTCCCTGGCCTTTCCTGAATCCACACTGCCAAACAGAGAGGATAAACTTTTTTTCTAATACAAATTCTAATCTGTTCTTAATAATTCTTTCCAGAGCTTTCCCCATACAGGACAGAAGAGTTATTGGCCGGTAGGATGATGCTAGTTGCTTTGGTTTGGAGGGCTTCAGAATTGGAATAACAGTACCCAATTTCCAAGCTGTAGGTACTATTCCAGTTTCGTAACTCTGGTTCATGATATCTAATAATTCAATTAGTTGTTCTTGTTTGAGAGCTTTAAGCAAACTGTATGGGATATCATCTTCACCAGGAGATGTATTTTTTGACTGAGCAAGTGAACTTTTTAACTCCTCCAAAGTTTATTTCCACATTATAGCTTTCTTCCCGGTTCAATGATGAAGCCTGTTGCAGAGTACTATGATAATAACAGCTGGTGGTGACCAGTGATAGCTTTTGTTTGTAGGTGCTTGGCAATGAGATTTGCTTTACCTTTCGAGTCTACAATTAGGTCATCTTGATCTTGCAGTATTTGGTCTTAAAATCCTCTTAAAAGCATGAAGTTTCCTCCATACTTCTGCTGGAGGTGTATCAAAATGGATATCCGATATGAAGGTTTTTAGGTGTTCTCGTTTTTTCTTATATGCTATATCTTTTGCTTGCCTTTGTTTTTCTTTATAAATTTCTATATTTACAACAGATGGATATCTTATCAAATTTTTTCTGGATTTATTTCTTCCTTTTACTGCATCATAGCATTCATTGTCCCACCAGGGTGCAGATTTGGTGGATCTTATAATTCCACTTGTTTGCCCAATCTCCACTAGTGCTGTGTCATAGATTCGATTAGTAAGATCACTAACTAGGGTATCAATATCATTGGGTTTGGACACTCTACTAGAAGAAATATTGCTGGAAAAGGATTTCAAGTTTGTTTTATTTATTTTCCATTTCTTTCGGGTTTTCACCAAATATGTGAGAGGATTGCAATTTACAGTTATTTTAATGGGAGCGTGATCACTCCCTACATCATTTAGCCGATCTAGTTTAACAGAAGCAGCAATATTTGAGCTTGATAAGCACAGATTCAGGTTAGAAAGCCAACCAGTAGCTATATCTAAGTGGGTGTAAAAGTCCAGTGGATTACAGAGACATACATCAGTTGTGGTTAGGACATTTTCTAAACTTTTTCCAGTTGCGTTGCTCTGTGTACATCGGCTAGATATAATTTGACTATGTGCATTAAAATCTCCTAATATAATGAATTTGTTTCCTAGTTGGTTAACATAATGAATAATTTCATCAACACCTACATTATGAATTGGGTTATAAGTGTTTAGAATTGTGATTTGATTACTACCTGTTAGGTAAATCTGAATTGCTTGGAACTCCAAAAGTCCTTCAGGATATGGATTTAAATCTATAGTTCTATAGTGTATACCCTCTCTCACCAATAAACCCAAACCTCCACCTCTAGCTCCTCTGTGTTTCCACTCAGCTCTGTAGTTGTAAACACTAGGAGAATGGTTGGTAATCCACGTTTCACACAGAGCAACAAAATCAGGTTTCTCTACATGTATGAGTAACTTTATTTCACCCAATTTATTGTTCAGGCTTCTGCAGTTCAGTTGAATACCAGTTAGAGGATGCTTTGTAGTATTCATTTCTTTTTACCTTGCTTAAAGAAGTTTTCCTATTTTGTCGTCTTCCATGATTTTTGAGTTTCCGTTTTATTTGCGTTCCTTGTTCAGTAGTAGATTGGGTTGAAGTTTCATCAGATTCTGAGTCTTCTTCAGATTCTAGCTTTTCAGATTTTGAGTCTTCTTCTAAACTCATAGATTCTATTACTTTGGGTTTATTTCTATTCCGAGCATTAGTTACTAATTTCAGAGTCCCCTCAACTTCCATAGATTCTGTTTGTGTTTCAGCATTACTAGTTTCTGTTGAATTTTTATTGAATAATTTACTAACAGCATCTTTAATTATTTTTTCTTTATCTGGCTTGGATACACTCATGATGTCACTTTGGAATATTTTCAAAAAGCATGATATTAAGTTCTCTATTAATTCATTTTGCGAATAAGGCAACATGTTCTTCTCAGTGGCTGAGTTTGGGTTTTTCACTATTTCATGGGGACTCCTGCTCTCATTCAGATTGTTGTTGTCAATTTGTTCAGAACGGTTTGTTAAGGCATCTCTGTATGTCGGTCTGTCATTTCTCAGCTCTCTGTTTTGAGTAAGATCATTTTTCTGATTTCTGTTCATAATACCCTGGATCTGTTTAGTACCATTGTCATTTGTTTTGTCAAATACTTGAGATCTAGCTTGTGCATATGGTATAGCGCTATTTGCACGAACTGCTTCAATTTGTCTTGCCGTGTTATAGTAACTGCATTCGCCATTCTTTGGTGTTAGCTACATGTCTACCATTACAGTTAGCACATTTGTATTGTTCTGGACTCTTGTTACAGCTTTCCTCTTTATGATCTTCAGCACAAAGTCTGCATTCAGTTGGGCTTTTGCAGCTTCGTGCAAAATGACCCACTCTCTGACAATTAAAGCATCTTCTAGGCTCTTCCACAAAAGCTCTAACCTTATAGAAGCTATGGCCAATAGTCACAGAGGAAGGCAAAGTCTCTGTTTCAAATGTCAGCTTAACTGATGCAGAATCAATCCAACCATTATTCTCATCTCTTCTTTTCAATCTTTCTAGGTTTATCAGTTTAGCACTGCTATTTCTGACAATCATGTATTCTTGGATTTCTTCTTTTGAGATTTCACAACTGATTGGAGATATAACCCCATATTTAAATCTGTTATGAGAAGCAAGTGTACATGTAACATTCCAATTACCCAATTTATTTATTTTTGTCAGAGAATCAATATCTGACCTAGACATTTTTTCAATTTCAATGGTAATCAGATTCATTTTCAGATTAGTTCGGACATTTGTTTCAAACTTTTTGAAAGGGCTCATCTCAAATTCTTTGCAAAATTTGATAGGATTATTAATCATCTCCCTATTTTTTGGGTCAACATTTCGCAATAGAAATACTGTCTTTTGTCCAATGCTCCTAAGGGAATTGTTCATTGGAGGCACAGGCATTCTTTCTTGAAATTCTGGATTAGAGTCACAGTCATTAGACTGAGAGATATTAACATCATAACATGTAAATCAGGAATTCTATGCGGAGGCACATTATTATTCAGAATTTCAGAGTCTAAGTCCAACTGGGTTTCAGGTATTCTATCATAATTATCATTTTCAAATACTTCAAAGCCCAATTCTTTGGTCTTAGAATGAGAACCCACAACTACATTTTGGGTTGGAGTTCCAAAGGCCAGAATTTCATCTTCAACATCCAAGATGGGAGTTTTAGGCAGAGACTCAGTCATTTTTGACTCCATCACTAATTAATTAGACTTTGGTCTAAGGCCTATAACAGTTTTATAAAATAACTAACTAATTTGTAATTAAATTAGATACCTATCTATCAGACTATCTCAAGACTTAGGCTATCCAGATATCAAACACAAACAGCTACCTACTTGTTAGTTGTATACCAAGTAAAATAGTATGTCTCATAAACTCACCATTTGTCTCTCCAGCTCTCCAAAATTCAACCAATTCTATCCAAAATGATCAAATTTTCATAAATTCTCTCCAAAATAACATTGAAGCATAGGAGGAAAATAGATAAAACTCGCCATTTGCAATTGAAGGATACGTATCTAAAAGCTGAGCGGCGCACACCAGTACGGCGCACCAGATTACGGCGCACCACTGTACATTCTATTAGATAGGTAATTTGAATACAGATTAATGATAAATGGAGTTAATTTGATAGGTACTTAACTTACCTAATTCTAATTGTCGTATCAAATTCATGTCTGACGCCTGACGGTACCTGAATCCAATGTTTATACTACACAGTTTAATTATTCGATTCAGATGTTTAATTTGAAATAGAAAATAAAATTCATCATAGAAAACTGTATTTGTAATTTTATGGGGTAACTATTGTAAACTTTCAGTTTGAGGTGTAAATAAAAACTTATCAGTTAGCCGTTAGGTAGATGTATCGGGGGGCGTGCCGCCCCCCGAACCCCCCTGCCAGGTCATTAAACAATCATGAAGTGTGCAGAACAACAAACTAGCGGATACAACACACTACATAACAGTTTTTCACATTGAGGTCATTAATAGAAAGTACAGTGGTGCGCCGTATTGTAGTGCGCCGTAATGTGGTGCGCCGCTCAGCTTTTAGATACTTATGAATTGAAGGGCCAGATTGTATTTGGTGGTAAATTCCAATGATATCTCGGGAGATATTCAATTTCTCTGATAAAAAAATTCATGCAATGTCGGAGGATATTTAGCTATTAATTCCTATATTACCATTAATTTTTGGAGGAGAAACCTGGAAAAATGTTGGAGGACTAGACAAATTGATGAAAAATGTTGGCAGCTATTTCTCAGATTTTTGAAAAAGTCAGAGGAGTTCAGTGCACCAAATACAAACTGGTTGAAGGGCTCAAAATAACTGTTACAAACTCGCCATTGAAATGGAGAGTTTGGACATGCTTTATTACTTGGCTTGTATATTCACAATCTACCTATAGTAAAAAAAAGTTAAGTAATAAAGTTCCTTAGTTCTGAGTTCACTACAGCGAACTTGCCAGTCTGCAGAATATGGAACATTTTTCCAAGACTCTCTGCGGGAGTTTTTGAGTGAAATTTTAGAAATTGGAGATCTCTGTGGGAGATTTTGAATTAATTCCTATGTTACCATTAATTTACCTGCGGGAGATTTTGAATTAATTCCTATGTTACCATTAATCCAAGTAATAGAGCATGTCCAAACTCGCCATTTTAATGGCGAGTTTGTGACAGTTATTTTGAGCTCTTCAATTGCAAATGGCGAGTTTTATCTATTTTTCTCCTATGCTACAATGTTATTTTGGAGAGAATTAATGATAATTTGATCATTTTGGAGAGAATTTGTTGAAATTTTGAGAGAGCTGGAGAGACAAATGGCGAGTTTATGAGACATACTATTTTACTTGGCCATTAATTTAGCTGCGGGAGATTCTGAATCTGCTGCTGAGAGTCAGAGAGTAGCTCTCTCTCAAATTAAAGTCTCTGCGGGAGAAGAGACACATTCTGCAGACTGGCAGCGAAGCTAAATTCCAACCAAATGTTAATAAATATATAGGTATAGAAGAAAAAAAAATTGCCCAGCTTATCTTGCACTACTTATCTAGTAGTAGTGAAGAAAGCCGGCAATATGTGGTGAGTTAGATTTGGTGGAAAGCAATATACTCGAGGATATTGGCTAGCTAGAGGTGAATTTAGAACAAAATAGATAGGTATAATAGTACCTATTGGCTATTCGTAAATTACTGTCAGGGAAAACAGGTAATGTAATTTCAATGCGTAATTTGATAGATTTTTCAGAACTTTATAGATCTAGCCGAGTGTTGTGCTCATCAAAAGGACAATCTTCGTTTACAACCTTTCAGTTCGGAGTCTCAAATCGAACTCCTTGAAAAAAAATACATGTAAGTAGATAAGCAAAAGCTAATAGGAAGTAGCTATTATTAAATGACGGAAAGATTTTTGGTAGGCTAGTAATTTTCGACATATTATAGAGCCTACTTATGAGTTATGAAACTATCTATATTTAGGTAGCTACCCAGCAAACATGAATGTATCTATTCGATGTCTAAACGACTCTGTATAACCTCTCTTCCGACATCGAATTCCAGTAACAAATTAGACATGGTGACAGCGTTGAATAGAAAGATAAATTACGACATCTAACATACATAGGGATTCTACATCGAACAGACGCCTAATTATATATTTAATATGCTTAAAACTATATCCACTTTCATCCAATAAATAAATAAATTAAAATTGAAAACTCTTACTTCATTGATATAACGTACTGTACGTTTAGGTGCATATCAATTTGATTTATGTTACATAATGTTATATATAAATTAAATGGGAAGAAATGAAGTGATGTGTCCTGGTATCGTTCGTGGGTCTATATCCGTCCCCGTGCCAGCAGCTCTGCCACTTTGCCACCGTGGATGCATTTCATTACAATTTATTTTTGATATTAATGGACCCGGAGATACTTAAAGAAATTTTAAAGTGAATAGAACAATACAGGCAAGCACCGCTTTTATAACCAAAATCACAACTTATTCTTATTTCAAATAGTAATGAGTTGGTCAAATTTTTATATAATTGTAACTCCTTAAAAATTTCGTCCTCTATGAGTTCAAATTAAAGAAAATATTTTGAGGCCACGACTTAATTAGAATACAGATGAAAGCTGTGTGATGAAAGTTCAAAATGATGAAGGCATTAATTTAAATTTGACCATATACTAACTCTCACTCAGTAAATAAAGGTCATAATAGTTGAGTAATTAGTTTGACATTTTGACTTATATAATTGTGTTATATAAAACAGGAATTTTCTGCTCTGTGAAATAATTTTAGCAATAGGGTATATGTTCCAACTTATTAATAGGGTCTGTATTTTCGAACACGTGATAAAGGAAAATATAATAATTATTATTTAATTACTATTTAATTAGTAACATAATAGCTGAAGGTATGATACCAATTGAAATAAAAGTTAAATAATGATTATTATATATAGATTTATTGAGTCCGATTACAACTTTATAAGTATAACTATCTATAATGTGAATCACTGAATTTTAATCGTCTCATTTGCAGCTTTTGGCACTAGGTGAAAGCTTAAGTTATCGAATATAGGGTTCTGCATAATTTACGTTGAAAAATTATTTATGTAATGATTTTTATTTCTAAACTTGTATTTTACGTACTGATATCATGGATGCCAATTTAAGTAAGAATTGAATAATGATAATTATTATATTTATTTCCTACATATTCGAAAATGTGGAACCATCCGATAACACAGAATTTACTCTAAAATGGAACGTGTTAAATAGCCTCTACGTTTAGTAAAGGTTTAACGTCTGCTTCTGAACCAAAGGCCATGTCGCTGACGTCAAAAGGAAATAAAATACAAGGGACTGGAATAAGCAGTCAGAAAGGAAAGTGGCTCCATGGACAAAGTCACGATGCTCATGGATGCTGAAAAGCTACTCCGTGAATGCTGTCACTTACCGAGGATGTGACAAAAATGGTCACAAGCACCGGTGGTTGCACTCAAGAATGGAAGAGGGAAATGAAGAGGTAATAGTAAATGAAGTCTACGAGCCTACTTAACACAAAATCTATCTAAGACCTCGTACGTAATTGTGGAGCGTAACCCTAGCGCTATCCTCTAAAACTGCATGGAGAGTTAAAAACACTATACACATGGTAAACATAAAATAGACAATACATAATCCAAATTACAACTGTTTGGGTCCCAAGGGACGCCACCCCACTTCTCTTCTATTCACCAAAGACAGCTCCAGGAACCCCTCGGGGCTTATTATAAGCAGTTTAGAATAGATTCATAGCAATAAATGCACTGGCCAACGAAAAATCACTGATTGGTTATCCAATTCATTTTTACGGTACTGGAGGAACAATATATTCAACAACCGATGTTCCAGTATCGCTTACTTTACGTTGATCCTGTGTACAATCGCACTTGCTTGCCAATGTCCGATCGTACCTTTACAACTGCCGTAGTCCCCTATAAGTGGATTAATTATTGGGTATAGTTTAAAGAAAGCACAACGTACGTTATATAGAAAGCTGATAGGTACAATCCAATTGAATAGAAATAATTCCTACGTTTCTATACGCATTATAAAACAGGAAGATAAGAAAATGAATTTCCAAATTTTAAACGATTTTTTAAAACTACGTTCTATCTGTTTTCGCACTTCTGGTCGAAGTATAAATTCAGATATCGTTTGGAAACAGACATGCCGACGTCAAGAGGATGCTGTTAAAACCATGTATCGGTTTTCGTGTTTCTACTCGAAGTTTAAATTCAGATATCATTTAGAAACAGACATTCTGATATCTACTATGAGTCCAAATTGTTACTAAGTCGATACCCACCGTTAGCGCTACGAATTAGACAGCAAACGGCTTCGAATCGACATTCATATGTTTGTTGGGTAGCTAGATATTTTTCTTCGTGACAATAGTGATTACTTACTTAACAAACTAAATTATACCTTTGAATGCGACCGAGTTAGGTGCTAACCTACCTAAATTCTTTTAATTGGTTAGTG